>JAFVLL020014850.1:0-18039 GCA_021397915.2 Tor tambroides | reverse complement strand
GGGAGTTTATGTTCTGTTTTTGTTCCTTTTTGTTATCATTAAAACCCATCATTCTCCAGCATTTGAGTCCTCGCTTTATCTCTCACCGTGACACCAATATAATGAAATAAATATGTACAGTGCAGTGTGCAGCTGTAGATACTCAAGATACGGTGCAATGAAAATGATAAATGAACAGTGTAAACATATTTGCTGGCAATCCTCCAAAATATAAGCTCGAGAATATTTGAAAATGGAAAAAAAAGGATTAAATATTAGTATAGACCCTTTTCACAAGACTGTGATGATGCATTTCAACGGTCATAAGCATCGTAAAAAAAGTTTGTTAATATTTTTATTATTAAAAAATTGATGTACTTTTATAACATTATATTTTGTACTATATTACCGTTGCGTCAAATTACAAAAAGACTAATTAACGCTAATGTGAGGGTGTTTTTAATACAGTGTCTATGGGAATGACAGTAAATTTGATTTCGTTCTCTCTTCTGACTGCCCTTATCAGTCTTTCTCTATTTTTCCTTCTTTTGAAAATCGTGAAAACATTATCATGGATTTTTTCTTTTGCTATTTGAGCAAATGGGATTGCAAAAAAAATGTGTGTGGTAGTCTCCCATTCACCGCTATTGAAGTTTACCTAGCTATGACAACTTCCGCTGTTGAGAAACCTGGAAATGTGAAATAGGTCTATCGTTAACTTAGAGTTGTACTATAAGTAAATTGTATTTTTAGTGATTTTTTTTGCAGTACATAGTATTATTACAATATATTTCTCTTTTTGTTTAAGTGTTTTTAATAATAATTACAATAAAAGGTCACGCTTTATATTAGGTGGCCTTAACTGCTATGTACTTACATCAAAAAATAAGAACAATGTACTTATTGTGTTCATACTGTATTGCAAAACACTTTTGCTGCTATTGAGGTGGGATACGGGTAAGATTAGGGACAGGTTCAGTGGTATGGGTAGGTTTAAGGGTGGGTTAAGGTGTAAGGGATGGGTCAACAGTGTAATTATAAATGTAATTACAGAAATTAATTACAGATGTAATTACATATAGGTATTTTTAAAAATATAAGTACAATGTAAAAGCATGTATGTACACAATAAGTGCATTGTACCAAATGATTATTTAAAATGTAAGTACATAGTAGTTAAGGCCACCTAATATAAAGTGGGACCCAATAAAAAAGCCTAATAATTTTTTTAAAGTCCAACTGAATAGGTCAAAACAGTATGAATGTGCATATGAAAACTCAGTTGAAAAGCCTTTTTTAAAATCTTATTTTATTTTATTTTATTTTATTTATTTTAAATATGTTCAAGTTATTGTTACTGAAAAATGTTTTACTTAGTTCTTGTAAAGGGAGTTCCCAAGTGTGAACAAGTTTTTCTCAAATTATTCAGCTCTTGATGGTTTGCATTATTTATAGTGTAGTCTAAAGACCCCTCTTAAAAAGTATCTTTAATATAAAAAAACTAAATTATATTTCATCTATGCAAAATCACCCCAAATAAATCTATAAGTCATCTAGTAAAAAAAGAAAAATGTAAAAAAAAAATTAAGTATTAAAAAAAGTATTTTCAATGCATAAAAACAAAATATTGCAATGTTGTTTTTTCCCAGTATTGTGCAGCCGTAGTTCTGATTGCGAGTTGGTTGGTTTAATTTGTGGCATAGATCTCTTTAATGTTTTTTTTTTCCTGTGGAGAAATTGAATAGGAAGAATAATTCCACAACCGAGATGGTTTAAAATGGACATTATCTGACAGTATCTGAACATAAGCTGCTACCACAGTGGCTGTTCTGAGCAGTCTGTGATTGAACTTTCCTTACTGATTTAATTTTCTTTTTGTGTTAATTAGATGCCAGTGAAACACTAATTTCCCTTGGTCAGGGAAAACTAGTGCCGTCGGAAGTGCTAAACTTGCATAAACATGTACATACATGTCCATGCCCCCTTCCACAGACACCTGTCAGACAATGGTGTCTTATTTCCTGCCACTCTTTGAATTTTTAACCAGTCTCCGCTACACGCTTTTTAGGCTGCTCAATGATGTGGTGACACAGCAGTGACATTGAAGATTAGCTGCGTGGTGATGTGGCACAGATCAAAGCTTTTTAAATGATGGGGGGATGTGCTGATACTTGTTGAATAGCTCTTTTATGTGTGCTAACATTGGTATTCAAACAGAGACTGGGTCACCATTCAGACGCCGGCGTCTAAAGGTGGGGTGTGCACCTCGCAACAAACGGACACGGTGTAACATTACACGGGTTGCTAGGAGGCAGGAGTGGACGAAGACAAAAAAGAGCAGCCTGATCAACAATGACGTGCATTCAGTGGCACCACAGCTATCATAAAAGAGTCCGTAACAGCTAATGCTGTATTGAACGGTTATTATTAAACTGTTATTAGTGATTCTCATTGACCCCTACTCTGCTTTGCCCTCGTGATATTTTCAACGCGATGAATGGAAGACAAAGAGTGATGTCTGTATCGACGTCGTTTTGCGCAAGCCACTTATTTGAAAACTCCATTCGCCTAATGATAGATTAAATGAGGTGGTAAATTCCAGTTTTAATGACTTCTAAAGGTCACTGATGTACTTATCATTATTTAAATAGAAAAATGATTCGCTTTTGGAAATACAATAATCCATTGCTCTTAACGTAGACCTTTCAGGAGTTCAAATGACTTTGCTTTGCTTGGATCTGTGGTCAGTGTAGAGAAAATGCGAAGAGTTACCTTTTCTCGCGTATGTCAACTTGAGCAAACTTCTCATTTCAGACTGACAGGCGAATACTTGTAGAAGGCGATTGAAATCCGTGACCTTGATATTTGCCGTAGGACCCCAAGTTTAGCAGGTAATGACTTTTAAGTAGTGCTCCAGAACTCAATGGTTTTTTTGACAGCTCATATGTCTACAAATGTGAAATGTCAGATCGTGTGAAGACTTCCTGCAGTTGGGCCTTGAAGAATACTTTTGAGAAGGCTGGAATAATGTCAGTCGGAAACTGTCGTTAACCTTAAGTGGCGAGGAGGTTTTCTGCATCTCGTGGTTTCCAGCTGTGTAATAGCAGCATTTGCGGAAACATGAACCTCATTATTAATTTCACCGTGACATTTTGCATATCATTTTGGGATGCCATTGATGCCCACTGTTATGAACTGACAACTGGGTAGATTAGAGCATTTGATGGCGGTTTAAAATGGGTTGAGCTGAAGGGAAAGTCTAATAGAGAGTGCTTAAAGAATGCTGGAACAACAACTACAACATGCTGCCGTGGGGATAATATCAGAGTCTGTGCAGATCACTAGATTGGATGAATATTTCAAGGCTGCAATTCCTTTGTTTGTAATGGCATAGATACGAGTAGATTAAAACAAGTTTACACAATTTCTTTTCTGCTGTTAATAATCATCGGCTGGAAAGCAGCATTCTGCTCTTGTGTGCAGCTGTTGCTGGAAGGTCTTCTTCAGTTGTTTCGCCTGAAGATTTACATTTGCTTCTGAAGCGATATTTCATCCACCAAATGAAAATTCAGTTATTTACTCTTTTCAGTTATTTATTTATTAGCCTGTTTCTGTTTTTTTCCCCCAGTGGAACGAAAAAGGAGAAATTTAAAAGAATCTTTACGTAATCTTTTACATTCAGCCATCACCATTTTGTGAATATTGACTTAACATCAGCATAAAATGGAAATTATGGTCTTTTCTTCCCTACTGTGACTTATAAGTGGTTGAAATTACAGTCACACTTTATTTTAAAGTCCAATTCTCATTATTAACAAACAATTAACTATGACTTTTGCCTCTATAAACTCCTAATTTGCTTCTTATGAATAGTTAGTAAGGTAGTTGTTAAGTTTAGGTATTGGGTAGGATTAGGGATGTATAATATGGTCATGCAGAATGTGTGCTTTATAATTACTAATAATCAGCCAAAATGATAATAATAGGCATGCTAATAAACAACTAGTTTATATTGAGAATTGGTCCCTATACTAAAGTGTTACTGAAAATACTTATTTAACAAGAAAATAAAAATAGGGCGGGACTTGATTTTGTCCTTCGAGAACTGATTGGATTGTTGGATTGCTGTTGTTTGCTAATTGCTGTGATTCAGTTTTGTGTTTGCATATCAATTTTGATATCTTGGCTTCAAAAAACTCATAAAGCTTTACATCAGTCATATGAACCATTTTCTTCAGAATTGTTTACAGAACAACATAGGATGAGTAGATAATTCAGTAATTGTAATTTTTTACATTATTATTATTATTATTATTATTATTATTATTATTATTTCTTAAATTTATCTCAATGTTGTTAAAGTGCATTTTGTTCAATATAACATATAATGACAATATAATGCAACCTTTTATCTTGATGTGAAGATTGTTATGCGTGGCTCTGTATTGGTGTTTTGAACATTGTAATGAATTTCTAATCGGTAAAAATGACCATAACTGGATGTTTGCTCTGAAACATGGATTGCAACGAAGGGGAAGTTATTGTTAAGTTGTCTTGCTCTTTCTCAGTATATATCCTGACTGGCACAAGGCGGTTTGAACCATGGATAAGCTTTAACTCTCAGTCCCTCTGCTGCAGACATGGATGACTTCAGCTGTCTGAGACTGATTCAATAGCCTTGATTTCCCCAGGGACGAGTACAGTAGCCATTTGCATAAGAGCTTTCAGAGAGGCTGATCTTTCATTTAGACAGAATGTGTCAAACATACACATAGTTAAAGTGTGGGCTGAAGTAATTATGTTTTTTAAGGCTTGTCAGTAAATTAAAATGATAACCCTGATCAATCTAATTTATGTTGTAAATCAGAAGAAATATCAAATTTTACATTTTGGACTTGAAGCACCTTGGATCTCGAAATATTTAGGCATTGACAGTCATGTTGGAATTGGATCAGGGCTCCTCAGTTGGAATCAAATTTTGAGGCGTCTAATTTCCAGCCCTATTCAAAATGGTTGTGTTTAACAAAATTCTCTCAGTAAATCAATTTCACCCAACATTGTTTGGTATTGAATGCATCACATTTGCAAAAGTGAGATGGCTCTTGTTAAAATTGATGTGCTCTTACAGAAGTTGTGACTCCTTCAGTCTTCCTAAAAAAAGTAGGCCGACTGAGTTTGACAGCTGTAATGTCAAATTTGCCAAAAGTGTTAAATAAATGTAACTATATTAGACATGTTTAAGCATCCTATAAGTTAACCTGTGAACTCTGACAGCCCTTTGTACTTTATCCTTAGTACACAGTTGAGAATTATTCATCTGGCATGTGCTAAATACTGATTACTATATATTCTCATTGTTGAAAGTGAAAATTCTAAAACAAGATGTGCACACATTAAATTGTATTGCGTAGTGATATAAATTTAGTCTTAGTGGTGCATTATGATTATTTACTTACACAGACAGAATGTTCATTGTTTAATGGATGAACACTGCTTTTCAAAGGTAGTAGAAGAAATTAATGTTTTTAATTGCATTACATTGCATCAAAAGTGACAGTAAAGACATTTATAGTGTTAGAAAAGATTTCTTTCAAGTAAATGCTGTGAACTTTCTATTCACCAATGAATACTAAAAAAATATATTGCAGTTTCCATGAAAATATTAAACAGCATAACTGATTTCAACATTGATAATTTGAAGAAATGTTTCTTGAGGAGCAAATCAGCATATTAGAATGATTTCTGAAGGATCATGCGATACTGAAGACTAGAGTAATGATGCTGAAAATCCAGCTTCGCCATCACGGGAATAAATGACATTTTAAATATATTAAAACAGAAAGCAGATATTTTAAATTACAATAATATTTCACAATATTACAGATTTTACTGTATTTTTGAGCAAATAAATGTAGCCACAGTGAGCAGAAGCGTTTTCTTTTAGATACATTAAAAAATCTTACAGACTCTAAACTTTTAAATTTAGTGTATGTTTTAAACCTCGCCAAATTAATCTGAACTCTCATGCTGGATGATAAGTGGGTGGGTGTTTACAGGTAGAAATTCTGCTCTACTATTTATACCAAAGTGTGCATATGGCACGATATGAAGCTTCTGTCACTAAGCATAACATTTGTTTTTATGTATTGAAGACGCTAAAATATTAAAAAATATGCAGTATATAAAACATTTGGAGGTTGATTTTCTAGCAACTTAATAATATGTGGTATACCTTTACTGTGATACTGTGATGTATAATTCCAGTCATACCACCCACTCCTATTAAAGTCAGAACTACCTCTGAGACATTTAACATGCCAGTCAGTCCACACTTAGATTCAGCTGTTTGGGAAGGGGCTTTTGGCTTTTTAATCTGAGGTATCAAATCTGCACAAATTTTCTGGGCCGTGAAAGTCTCATAATGCTTGGCTTATGCCTCCTTTGCCCTGTGAATGCTAATGTTTGTTCCTCAGATCTTCAGAAAGTTTCCTTCACCTCTCTCCATTGCTGTTTTAAATGTCAGTGCTGTGAACACAGATGCTGTTAACAACGAGTTAAAGGCTCATAAACACAGCCTCATTGTAGCCGATGTTTAGCAACGTACATTATTTATACAAATATTTTCACTAGCTAGTAAATTCCGTTACGATTATGGCTAGATCTAGATCTAACTCAGAGCTAGATCTTTGTTTTTAATTCTTCAGCCGTAAAAGCGAACGACATCTGCATTGCATTGTTGTTAGTGTTTTGGCTAATCAAAGTTAAGGTCACCTAGCCAATCTCTCTTTTTGGCAGGAAGCTCTGTCCGTACGCACGCTAGATGATTTACCATTACGATATTCGTCAAGAAAAATGTAACTGTCTCATCCTGGCTTGGCCTTCTCCTCCAATACATCACAAGAGCAATAATATCTTTCAGGATCATTTTTCTGACACATATTTGTGTGTCATCCTTCTGCTGATGTCATGAGGCGGTATGATATCAAAATCCATGAGAGGAACTTGCAGCTTTTTGAAGGGTGATAAATGTTGCAGATACATTTTAAAGCGTAGCTCATGACAGTGTGTTTGGAAAGAGCCGGGACTTGATATCTGCTGACTCCATCTGTGCTGAAACAAACAAACAAACCAAAAAAAAACCAACTCTTTTTTTGGAGTCTAAGTGCCCAAAACCTCTCTAAAACTAAACCAGACCAGGGTTTTCTAGTGTTAGAGGGGTTTTAGGTAACTAAACCAGCTAAAACTCTTAGTGGATTAGCTAAACCAGTTTGAATCTTCTGCTTTTTTCTCACACTTGTGTTGTCGGCAGGGCCCCAGCTGCCTCATGTCTTTGGCCTGTGTGTTTTACACAATAGGCACGTTTGAGTCTTGAGTCGTGCAGCCAGATGGCGAATACATTAACGGTAATGGAAATGAAACCTCTCTGATTGAGATTATTAGTTTACATCGAAAGTAATTAAGGGCTGTAAGGCACCGAACACCCGATGGCCTTCTGTCCACCTACAACTTTAAATAGATGTCCACACACTACACAATTAACACATTGATAGACTTGCGTTAGACATGATTACGCCCTGTGCTCAACAGCTGAACAACTGCTAAACAACTTTATTTATCTCCTGACAAGAATTTAGACAAGAAAGAATGAAAAGCAAATAATTAAAAAAAACAAATAAACATTTTAAGACATGTACCAGATTTTGAAATATTATTTATTTGCTCTCTTAGGTTAACATGCAATTTTTACATTGCCTTTTTTAAAATATTTTGTTTTTTGTTTCCCGTGGACCCCCTAGAACACCCCTCCTCCTCAGACTTTATTTTAAAAAAAATTAATTAAAATGCTAAAAAATAAAATACAAAAGGGGTATAGGAGTTAAAGTCATATTTCTGTTTTATAACCATTGTTATTGAATAAATTAATAATTAAATTCTCAAATCTTATGAAGTTACAAAATTCATTGTGTTTAATTCATTTTAAAATACAGTATTACTACTCCCTGTTTCTGTTCATTTAAAAAAGTTTGAAAACAAGCAGCATTGTCATAATTACAGAACAAATATTTCTTCTTATCTAGTATTGGGGGCTTTCAGATGTGTGTTCAATTAGGGGACTTTGTGTCAAGAAGACCTCAAAAAGGACCTCGGTTTGAAAACCCTTGATCTAGACAATAGAGATGAAACTGGAAACTATGGGAACGGAGATCAGAAATAAGATTAGGACATGATGAAGGCTGATTTTAAACCTGCATAGATAAACTGGGCAATATATTGAATATTTATAATACATTACTTTTGTTTTTGCTAGTAGTGTAAGATTAAGCATTTCTGTGAATATTGTAGTGGGTTTTTTTTTAGCCTTTAGGTTTCCTAAAGAGGGTATCGTTAGACCAGTTTCACTGCCCTTCCTTGTTTCAGGACTAGTGAGTGAGCAAGGTTGATTTCTGTTGAGCTGTTGTTGGGTTGTTGTTTAACCTAACCACATGTGACCATCAAGAGATGGTTATGTTTAATTAAAAGCCAATTTACATTGCATTGCAAGAGCAATTACTCTGATAAGAGGACAAAAGTTGGTACAATGTTTAGCTCTGCCAAAAGCTTTTATTAACATCATTGTTCTAGCGTTAATTAGCACAATTAAAACAGACTTCTGCATCCATGTTAGCTGTAGTCAGGTCAAATAACGCGCCTCAATATTCTCACTGTTTACGGCTAACAGATGGAGACTGAACTAGGAAGTCCCAGAAGAAATGCTGCCCATGGGGTGTCTCGGATTTTGCATTTCCTCCTTTAATTTTCGAATTATTATCTGAATATATGTAAATATTATGCTGGTGTCATTAAATATGAGAGATATTGCGACTAATAAAGCGTGGGTGTGTTTGTTAGAGTTATTGCCATCGGCAGTTTGTGCGTTGTATGCAACAAAAACATCTCAATAACCAACGATGAAGACGTTCTCTTGTTTTCTTCCATAACAGCTCTTATACAAAATACCCTTGATTTGTGAAATGTTAATCATTTCGGTCTAAATAGCAGAGGTAATTTCCATTTCGAAGTGATTAATCCGAAATCAAGGGAGGCGTTCATGTGTCATAATCACGCTAATCTGCATCTTTACCCAAAATCCCCACACGAGAGGCTCAGCGCTCTAATCAGGGCTGTCCTACACTTCCACCGGGGAGGATTTTGAAGGCCTTTTGATCTAGATTTCACACCACTTACAGTCTTTATTGGCTGCTACTGTATCTGTTCTGCCCTTTTCACTGCTGCGTACAGTACCGTACCTTTGACAAATCACAAGCTGTGCAGGTTTTTCTTTTATTGCAGGGATACAATATGATACGAGACAGCTGAATTAATCAATTCATTCGCCACTGAATTTTCTTTGATGCTTTTATAAGGGAATGCAATAATTAGGGGCAGCCGTGGCCTAATGGATAGAGAGTTGGGCTTGTAACCCGAAGGTCGTGGGTTTGAGTCTCAGGTCTGGCAGGGATTGTAGGTGGGGGGAGTGAATAACCAGCACTCTCTCCACCCTCAATACCACGATTGAAGTGAGACCCTTGAGCAAGGCACCGAACCCCCAAACTGCTCCCCGGGCGCCGCAGCATTGGCTGCCCACTGCTCCAGGTGTATGTTCACTACTGTGTGCATGCACTTGGATGGGTTAAATGCAGAGGACAAATTCCGAGTATGGGTCACCATACTTGGCCACACTTCCCTTCCCCCCTCCCTAATGTTTTGGAGGAAACATTCATTTTCAAGACCATTTTGATGGTGCAAAATCCATATTTAGGCAGCTTCAAAGTAATCCACATGACCCCAGCCAAGAAATAAGGGTCTTCTCTTGTGATCTGATCAGTCATTTTCAGAAAGAAATAAAAAATGATATACTTTTTAGCTACAAATGCTCACACTAGTCCGGCTTGGTTTAGTTCACGACCTCTTGCGTGACATATTCCTATGACAGATGATTTTTGTTAAGGACATATTTTTAATTGAATGTTATTGCTTTATTTGATTTAACTAACTAATAATTCCTTGCATTCGGCAAAGAGGCCTTATACCATTTTATACCATTTTTGGGATTCTCTAGCCACCCATAAGCAGAATGTAATGGCCAGTAGCTCCCTCCCTGCTGTCCACTCCTGCTGACATCTCGTGAAGTTTTGCATGCTGGAGCTGTCTGGACTCCCGCTGGCAGCTCGGGGCTTTGCTTTGCTGGAGGTAGAGCTGACAACCCAGTTATCACTGCAGGGAAGAGATTCTGCTTTCTAAAGCCAAACAGCGTCTGAACTCTAGCGGTTCAGGGAGTCCATATCTTTTCTTAACAGGCTGCTCTTTGCCTGTCCAGTGTACTTCACTTCACAAGTTCGAGGGAATCTGTTGCCATCATCATCAATATCATCATCAGGTTCAGCCCTTAATTATCTCATGGATGTAAAGGGCTCTGTCATGGTTAATATTTGTGAACAGCAAAGCAGCGATTTGTTTTATATCATCGTCATGATTTGTTTTATATCATCGTTATGTCTGCCGGGGTTAAAGGCAAGAAGAGGTAACAAGAAGGCTTTCTGTCAGTGATGACAGACACATTTATTGCTTACTCTGTAAGAAAGTAAACAGAGAGACATTGAGGTGACAGAGTGGTTTACTGAATCTATGGTGACTATCAAATAGAAACAAAAGAGGAAAAAAGAGAAACAAAAACATTTTTAGTGATGTGTGAAACAAAAAGTATCACTATTTCCACAAGCAGCACAATTGTTGAGCACCAAATCAGAATTTATTCTAAAAATACTTAAAATATATTAAAATAGAAAACAGTATTTTTAAAAAATGTAATATATTTCCCAATATTACTGTTTTTACTCCATTTTTGATCAAATAAATGCAGCCTAGGTGAGCAAAAGAGGCTTCTTTCAAAACATAAAAACTAACAAACTCAAATCTTCAAACAATAGTATGTCATAAAATGCAATAAATAATCTTATTCATATTCTAATATTCATATTCTGATGCAGAAATATCTTAAAAATTCCACTATTATATATAACTTTGAATATCTGTAAAAATACATAATGCAGGTGCATAATTATTAAATAATGTAATCATTTTAATATTTTGTTTTTATTAAATGTTGGTAATCTGTTACAAAACACAAAACTTACACCGAAAAAATAAATAAATAAAATACATTTAAAATAATAATATTAAAAAATATCTTACTGACCCCAAGCTTTTGAACAGTACCGACAATTAAACACGTTTTATATTAATAGTTGAATTTTACAGAAATTTTGTGTGCTTCTCATTTTTTTGATTCACTGTATTTTTAAACCTTTTTAATGTTACAATTTTCATGATCAGGCCACAATCAGAAACTACTGATGCAAAACTCCAGTTCATTTTCAAGAGTTCACAAACCTTTGCTCATGACTGTATCCGATATCAGACCAATAGAATAGCAAATAGCCCATTAGTCAACAAATAAATGGTATTGCTTCAGATTAGGCTCCATTGCACTCAGTTAAAGTCTTTCTTTCCCTTTGTTATTGCCATTTCCCGCTGTCTAATATTTCATATGGCATCATTTCATATTTGCATTCTGTTACAACAAACAAATGGAGTCATTTTAAATGCGACTCTGCACTGAGCAAATGCCCTAATGCGGACCACAGCTCTGACCACTGAAAGAAAACTCGACCCGTCTCTCTCTCACTGATACCAAACCCATTTGCTCTTCCTTTACTCATTCACTCTCTCTCTCTCTCTCTCTCTCTCTCTCTCTCTCTCTCTCTCTCTCTCTCACACACACACACACAACACACATACACTCATGCGCGTAGTGTATGGTAAACAAACATATCGAAAGGTATTAGATGACATGCATATTCAGCGGTTTTAATTCCAGGGTTTGGTTTCCATTCAGTATGATTTTAGCAGGCAAAATCACTTCTGTCTTTTTTAAATAGCATGATATTAAAGTCTGAAGCTTTGACTGATTTTTTTTTTTATTTTTATTTGAGCTTTTCACTGAGTAAAATCTGCAAACAGGAGCTATTAAATATGTAATGTATAACCTATAAAATCAGAAACTTTTAATTGTAGTTATCGTTGAGTTAAACTCAAGGTATTTGTACATGGTGAGTTTCATTGCAAAGAACAACTTGACTTTCATTCTATGGTTAAAGAAAAAAACTCCCACGCATGCTGTTGCAAATCTGAATGACTATTTCTTCAATGGAACACAGAAAGAGTTTTTTAAACACCATAAAAGTATCATGAAATTGTTTTTTTACATTTTGTGTTACATATTCCAAGTCTTCTGAAGTCATATGATCACTTTGCATGAGAAACATACCAACATTTAAGTCATTATTCAATGAAAATTTTGCATTCAAGAGAATCTGATTTGCTAATTGATTCTTTGAGTAAGATATTTTTTTTTTTTTATGTGGGCCAAAACACTGAATCTGGATTATTAATTTATGAATTTGACTGATTTGGTTCTGCAGTTCAGCTCACTGATCTGCTCTAACTGCTTAACAGCATTTAGCAGTGAACAAGGACTTATATTTCAGGCTGTTCATCACACAAAGCTATTGAGTGTCTTCAGGAGACATTGTAAGACGAGTCATATTGACTACTTTTAAGTTTTTGCATCTTTTTTGAGGCCTGAAAGCTCCATTTATTGTAATTTCATTGGAAAAAATAACCGATTTAGAAAATTCCTCCAAAAGAAACAAAGTCATGAAGGTTAGGAATGACATGAAATGAAATTATGACAGAATTTTCATTTTGGGGTGAACTATCACCAGTGTTAATTTCGTTAACGAAGACGACGACAAAAAATATACGTTAACGAACATTTTTTCTGTGACTAAGACGAGACGTTGACAGCTAAAACTAATATCTGATGATAAAAACTATGACGAAATTTATGCCGCGTTTTCGTTAACAAGACGAGACAGGAATCGAATATTATTTGAGGACTACCGGACTTTCAAAATACTTCCTATAGGCTAAGTTAACTGTCTTATCTTTCAAAATGTGTGTCCGTCATTGGATTGCAATCGATAAGCGGCACTCGCATATCTAGTCTCAGTATGGCAGCTGCAGAGGATGTATAGGCTACCAAAAAGCAAACTAGCGATCTGAAACAATGGAATTGCGCTGATAGAAGTGCTCTCTCGCGCACGCCCCACTTCTTCAGTTCTCACAAGCTCAAATACACACACAGCAGTCCAAATGTCTATCGTGTAGAGTATCTCATGTAAATACAGTCGGATATGGCTTAAGTGAATATAAACAGGTGGGTGAAAACTGTGTCGGTATTACATGCATGCCTTTCATCTTAAATGGACAGCATTCCTAATTAAATACCTATCTGTGTCATTAATGTTAAGCAACAAAAGTTGTTAAATAAATGTATACATGTTAAGTAAGCCTACTGTGTCTTAAATTGTTTAATTTGTATCTCTACCCAAATATGAAAATTGTAATCATTTATTCCAGTTTTTCCAAATTCAATCTTTGATTCAAATTTCTCTAGGCTTAATTAATTTGGTCTAAAGAGAGAAGAATTAATGACTATTTTTGTTTGAAAGCTATAAAATAGCTACCAAAATAAATGTTGGTTACTGCAATTTGACTAAAAGTAATGACTAAAAGCTGACAAAAATGCAATGACTTTTCGTCGACTCAAACTAGACTAAAACTATGAAAGACTCAAAAGACTAAAATGTGACTAAGACTATTAAGCATTTTCGTCTCAAGATTAAGACTAAATCAAAAATGCCTGTCAAAATTAACACTGGCTATCACTTTATACCCTTCAACTACCTCTAAAACTTCGAACTTCCATCTCCCTTTAAAAAGGATAGTTCACCCAAAAATGAAAATTCTGTCAATATTTACTCCCATGGTTTAGCCCATGTCATTTCAAACCTCTATGACTTACTTTCTTGTGTGGAATACAAAAGATGTTTTGAGAAATGTCTGTGTGTGGTTTTTTGTCCATACAATGTTGATTTGGTGACTGTTGACTTCCATTCTTCACAATATTCTGTTCTGCAGAGGAAAGAGAGTCATAAGGCTTGGAATGACATGAGGGTGAGTAAAGGATGATAGAACTGACCCTTTGCCTTAGTTACGGCTGCTACGTCCGACAAGCCATGGTGCTCTCACACCACACATTGTCCTTACTCGTGAAGCAAAGAGGACACTGACAACATGCCAACAGACAATTTCAAATTTTGTAATTGTTAAGAAATTAGGTAACACTTTATTTTAAGGTGTCATAATACAGAGTAATTACCTAATTAAGTACTTAGTAGTAGCAGTTGTACTTACATGAAACAAAATGTACTTACCATGTAACTAAGTTATGGAACAGCCTGAAATTACAGTTTGTAGTTATGTAGATGTAATAGGCAGCTACTGTTACACATATGTAACAGGCCGAGTCTGTAACACAGCTACTTGTACACTTAAGTACAATCTTGATACACTTTATTTTAAGTAGCTTATGCCTCTGTAATATTCTGTAATAAAGGTATTAAATGTATTAAACCTGTGTACTGGTGGGTTAAATCAAACTAAGGTGCAGCTGGATAAGCTGTACAGTATAGATACACATGAAGTACACTTAAGTACAATCTTGATACACTTTATTTTAAGTAGCTTATGTCTGTGTACTTACATTTATAATTACATTGTATAAAGTCTGCAACACATATGTAACAATCTTGTGGTTACATAAGTAGCTGTGTAACAGTAGCTGCCAATTAAAAACCGTAAGTACAGGCTGTTCCATAACTTAGTTACATGGTAAGTACATTCTGTTTCATGTAAGTACAACGGCTACTACTAAGTAGTTAACTAGGTAATTACTCTGTATTATGGACACCTTAAAATAAAGTGTTACCAGAAATTCAAACAATAAATACCATTTTGTGGCTCTTTGATGTGTTGTGACAGATCACTGCAGTGCCTCAGGTCAAGTGGCATGTGAACCGGTCGTCTCTTACCCTTTACTAGTTATAGCACGAAATAAACATGAATGAAAATCGGAAGGTATTTTGTGTCAGCCATGGAAATACAGTACGTCAATGCACAGCATTTTTCAAGTCCACTAATGTTAATCTACTCTCATGTCTGATTTGTTTGTCAGACAAAATGGCAGATTCTGCATTGTGATTGGTCAGATTACCTGACAATCATCAACTCCCAGCAAAGGGTGAATTGTCATTTTTGTGTGAACTATCCCTTAAATTTCTAGAAACAATCCACATCAAAGACAGCACAGAAGAACACACAAACTTATAGTCACAAGACCCCTTTCATCAACTATGTCATTATCTGAAGTCACGAGAATATGTCATGACAGCATTGAGCCGTGCTAATTGCGTTAGGGCAGAATGGCTGAGCGAGGCCGCCGACAGCTGGAGAGTAATCTCAAACAGAGAGCATGCTGGGATGAGTGATGAGCTTCTCTGCAGAAATGACATTTGTCTGCCTGATAAACCTGCATGTTTTAAAACATTTTAACTAAAATTAGCTTAATGTGGTTTCCACAGCAGGTGCTCCCACTCCCTTGATGATTCACTCCATGAAGAGAGAATGTGACTCCGGAACATTAACGACTTTGTTTTACAAATGTTACATATTTGTCTTTTGTTCCTTCTTACATTCACAATTTAAGCCTTGTTTCATGGGTATTGTTGAGGGCTTCTAGGAGCTTTTCTCATCTCACTAATCTGAGTAGAAATGGATCATAAAGCCCGCCTAGCAGTTGAGATGATAACACGACCAGTCGATTTTTAAAATGTGTAGTTTTGTACATACTATACTGTGAGCTGAATCTACGGCAGTGAGTGTGGTTATAAATGCATCACCGCTATTTTCACTGACTGATGCTTGGAGACCATTGTGGGTTTTTACAGTTTATAGAAATAGAGAAAATTACACTGTGATAATTTAAGAGACCATGAAAACCTAATGATGTGGCTTAGCAGGCTGTTGGGGTGCTGCAGTCAAGGCACAGGTTTGCAGTTATCAATAAGAGACAGGATGCATTAGGCTAAACCATTGCAAAGAGTTATTATAATCCCCAAATGCTGAAATCATAAGCTCTGTGACTCACAGGTGCTAATATCTGTCATTTACATACATCTGGTACTGTTATTTTGAGTTATCAAAGGCTCCATCGTGCCATTCGGCATTTTTATATTCAATTACAAATGAGCAACTTCATTGTTTTCTTTTTATTTTGAGTTTGTACTGTATGTGATTTTTCAGTTATGAACATATTAAACCTGGTATAGTGAATACATATTGCTCTATCATTTTAAATTTAAATCCATTGATAGTTTTTGTCCTATGTTTATATTCACATAAGACACTTCTGACTGTAAAACAGTGTAATGCAACATAATGCATCACCATTCACAGATTACTTTACTTTTTTTATTGTATAAGTATTTTATTATTTGGAGGTCTGACCCTGCTACAATAAATAAGGCTTGATATGTCAAAACAAGATCTACATGTAATATGAAGCTTTACTTGTAAATATAAGGATACATTTCTAGGCCTATAGCTCTGACTGATTTAAAATGGCAGTTTAAATAGAAATGTGTCCAATACCATTGACGTTACCTGAGAAGTGGAACTATTTATTAGAAAGCACCTCTCTTTCAAGGACATGCATTTATTCCAAGAATGTAACATAAATGTCTACTGTAAAATGCACATACACAGTTCAGTTGAATGATAATGTTTATTCTTAAATTAATCCTGTTAAACTGAATGTGCAAAGCATATTTTTGCTGAAATATCCACAAAATTAACAAAGACACCGAAATGGTGCACATCTATTCAATCAAATGCACAAGAATATTGTGTTCCTTATTTAGAATGTAATACGTGACATATGCAAATAGGTAATATATATACAGTTTTCTCTTTTTTTTCTTACATTACTGACCCCTCTAAAGGTCACTGTGTCATTCGCACCCTGACTGACTTGGTAGCAAAGCAGACCTACTTTTGACATCCCTACAATCTACTAGTACAGCATTGATTGTGAAAAGAAGCAATGGTAAGAATATGTTAACATTAGTTAATTTGTTAGTATCATTATTAACCTAGGTTAATTTTTGCATATATTTGTTTATTGTTTTTTGGTTATGAAAATTAATTAATTATATAAATGTTTTTAATATATTTAGACTGTATAAATTAATGTATTTAAGGTATTAATGTGTAATCTATTATGAATTTATCAATTTATTATGAGTGATTTATAAATCCAAAGTTCTGTCATGAAACTCTAGATGGCGCTGTCCAATAGGTCAAACTCAATCTGACATAATGACATCATTATCACATGGCGCAGCTGATTGGTTCTTTTTGTATCAGCAACCAATTAGCTTGCTGCTCAACATTCAAATACTTGGCTAGAGCTTGCTGTAGCAGTAAAAGCGCACTTCAAAAACTCTCCACCTTCCCCAGATCCTCCTGTATAGATCTGCTACAGGGTGATTCATGAATGCTATATATGGGGGTATTTCGTATATGTTATATGTGCAGTAGCAGTATTTCTTACATGCTCACAAAGCATGTTGTGGATGTGTTGGCAGTAGCAAGTCGGCACTTGGTGTACCGCAGCAGCAAAAACGATTACAAGTGCTCACTGTTTTCCTGCCTCTAGTGTTCATTTCTGTTGGAAACTGCAGTGATATTTAATTATTGGTACTTATTTTGCATCTTGCAAAAAAGTTCCCACAGGTATGTTTTCGTCATGAGACCAGATAGACCAAAACACTTTCTTCTATCATATTGTTTTGTATTTCATTCATTTAAAGTCATTATGAGAGTACAACATCACACTGACTCAACTAGATGAACTCTGATAGGCGAGTTCATCTAGTTACTGCCATCCACACGTCTGTTCTGTCAGGCCCTGCCTCAGATATCCAGGCCCATTAAACTCAGGTTAATTTCTCATTACACAACTTCACAGGACTTCAGCTCATCACGGGAGGTGGGGGC
>JAFVLL020014849.1:59797-75006 GCA_021397915.2 Tor tambroides | reverse complement strand
TCAGAAGAAGAGAAAGGATCTGAGCAGGCAAAAGGAGAGAGAGAAAGAGTCGAACAGGAGGACATTAGAACGAGACTCAAGTTAACACAGAGAAGGCTACAGCATGCTGAATCTCTGAGACGGTCACATGCAAAGGGTCTCACCTCCCCATGCCGTGGCCACAGAGGGTCCGGGCTGCATGCTTGACTGAAAGTTAGTCTGCAAGTCGAAAAGGTCGCTCTCCATCTTCAGGGCACTGGGAATCAGAAAACAACTGATTTAAAGGGATAGTTCACCCATAAATGAAAATTACCCCATGATTTACTCACCCTCAAGCCATCCTAGGTGTATATGACTTTCTTCTTTCAGACGAATACAGTCAGAGTTATAATAAAAAATATCCTGGCTCTTCCAAGCTGTATGAATGGCAGTGAATGGGGGTTGAGATTTTGAAGCCCAAAAAAGTGCATTCATCCATCATAAAAAGTGGGCCACGTGGCTCCGGGGGGTTAATAAAGGCAATGCATTTGTGTAAAAAAATATCCATATTTAAAACTTTACAAACTATAATCTCTAGCTTCTGCTAACTGTCGTTCGCATGTTCACGAGAGAGTGGTGTTCCAGCAGATGACGTAGGATGTATGCGTAGTGTAAGCTCAGAGGAGATAGCAAAACACAACACCAGTCATGAATTAGAAGTACAAAATGAGGATTTGTAAAGAAAAATGTTGGAGGATTTCAATAAAAGCCAAGAGGAGATTGGTTTTCCTTTGCTGTAAACAAAACAAAACAAAACTCGCAAGACTAGCATATTCTGACAGGAGCTTACGCTTGCCTATGTCCTACGTCATCCGCTGGACACCACTCTCTCGTGAACGTGCGTACGACAGCTAGCAGAAGATAGAGATTACGGTTTAGAAAGTTTTAAATATGGACATTTTCCTTACAAAAACACATTGATTCACTTCAGAAGGCCTATATTAACCCCCCAAAGCCAAGTGGAGCACTTTTTATGATGGATGAATGCACTTTTTTGGGCTTCAAAATCTCAACCACCATTCACTGCCATTCATACAGCTTGGAAGAGCCAGGACAGTTTTAATATAACTCCGATTGTAATCGTCTGAAAGAAAAAATCATATACACCTAGGATGGCTTGAGATGTCGCACTGCGAAGAGATTTGATTGGCTAACCCATTGGAGCAGCTGGGAGTGGAGAACAGGTCGATGGCAGGAGCTGTGCTGATGCATGCTGCTGTGGTGGAGACCGGCGAAGTGTCGGTCGTGGCAAACGAAGGCCTCTTGGAGAGCTCCTTCAGCCTCTGTTCCTGTTTACAAGAAGCCAAGAAACCTTTTAGACAGGAAGGAGCCATCTGATTGGCATGGAGAATAACCTACCAACCACTTTTCATTCATTAGTGTGATGTTTTGAGGATACATTTGAAATGTGATACCAAGCTCATTCAGATAATTGTTTTAACATTTATCTGCCTTAAAGAACCCTGTTAAATATTAATCAAAGATTCAGTTGGATAATCTTAGCAAATTCTGGTAGTCTGGCAACTTTTTCTACCATTCATCCCAGAACCAGAAGTGTGAATTGAAACAGCGCGGCAAGTTGTACACAAAGCTTTCTGATTAAAAACCCTGTGCACTCGGACTTA
This sequence comes from Tor tambroides, assembly GCA_021397915.2. Taxonomy (NCBI): domain Eukaryota; kingdom Metazoa; phylum Chordata; class Actinopteri; order Cypriniformes; family Cyprinidae; genus Tor; species Tor tambroides. Next base: position 73,363 of record JAFVLL020014849.1, on the reverse strand, counting down.
TGGAAGTAGCCAGCCAATCACATAAGAAGTTTTCACCAAATCTTGCCAATATTGTGTGCAATATATGCATTATATTGTCTAGGAATGGTTTATGAGCTTCAGACACATATAGAAAAGACACCCAAGATTAATCTAACAAACAAAATATTGTCCTCTAAGGCCATGCACATGCTGTAAAGCTTAAGGAGTGAAAACAGTATTTAAATATGTAAGAGAATCCCCAAAATTACAGTTTTGTGTGTGTACAGAACAGAACTCACTCTCAAAACTGCAATGAGTGACACCATTGTAAACACGGTAATGTTTTGCCATCTTGTGCATTTGGTATCTGCTATTTTTGATCAAAGTAATATTACAATGACCAAAGGCTTGTTACATTCGGTGATTTTAACTAAACCACTGTGGACAGATGTGTTGTTTTATGTCTTGCTTTGCAGAGCACACTCTTGAAGTGTTGCCAAGTCCACTTATTATAAGCAAGGCTTATTAACCATCTTCGGCATTGTTGTTTGGGCTCGGCTCATAAAGCAATCCAGTTTATGGAGTTAATGAATTAGGCAGTTGCAGGTCACTATATTTTGGTATGTATTTTATTTCCAAGATACCACTTTTGGACTTAAGTGTATTATGGGCTTGTTCTTATTTGCTGTATTATTTTTTTCATGGCAAGATCTGGCAATACTGAGTCAAATGACACCTGGTTTAAGGTGATTTCTTGCACCATGCATACAGAAGGGAGACACATCTCTGATACGAGTTTCTCACACGGTGTAGAATTTCTGTAAATACGGTTTTCGCTACCTGAATTTTTTCTGAATTTATTGAATTCACACACACACACAAATGTACAATGCAGAAGTATATACAGTATTGTCCAAATGTGTGCACATAAAACTAGAAAACAGGAATCTATAATGAACCAAAGAAAAATGGGCAAAAATGAACAGAAAATACTGGAAATCCTTTCCTCTGGTGGGTGAAATTATTTTTGATATGTGTCCTGTTATGTACCTTTAGAGCTTTCAATCGCGCCTGCTCCTCCTCCAGAGCTGCCTGCTTTTCCCTTTCATCCACTTTGGTGAAAGACATGCCAGTGTTGGCCAGAGATGACACAGCATTGGAGAGTGTGCTTGCCCTACAAAAGTCGGGGAGAGATAAATTGGGCTTCTGTGAGTATCAAATAGAAATTGAGTATACAGAACTCCTGTATTTGTCAAGCACAAGCTCTTATAATTTAGAATCCATCAAGACCTGTCAACATAATGCATCTGTTAGAACTCATTAATTTGTTTTCAGCTCTGAATGTGACACATGAATGGCCCACCTGCTGGCGGCAGTGGAGTCCTTCACCTTCTTTCCTTCTAATGAAGCCAAGTGTTGCTCCAGGGCTTCCAAAAGACTGCTGGGGGCCTGAGGGAATGCACAAACATTTACTCAGGAATACAGCACTGATTGCATCAAGCCTCCAATGAAAAGACAGTATATAGCTTATTTGCAATAAGAATTAGTGCAGAGGAGTGCAGAAAAGAGTCAGAAAAGTACTTACACACACGGTAAACTGAAGGTGGACAGAAGGTGGAAAGATAAAGGGAAATACAGAATATAAAGGTGGTCTTGGTCAGACATATAATGCATGAGTTTCAAATCTGCTCTTATATAAGGCTATGATGGAATCTGCATTGGATAATAATCTGTTCTTTTCATGTGTCCATGTTTAACATTTGCCATTATGACTTAGATGTTAATGTATATACTAAACTGTTCTCACTCCCAAGGTGTCAAATACTGCTGCTTGGGTAAAAGCCCAGCATGTCACTGTATAGAATGATGCATCAACATTAATATTATAATCATGAACCCATACTCTGAGGAATATACTCATCATCTGAAATGTGTTTGTGCTGTAATTGTACTCTATATGAAGGTCTTACTCCAAATTTTGAAAACAGTAATATATTGGAATACAGATTTTATTTAAATAAAATTTACACGACACAAAATGGCTCCAACAGCTGTATCTGAGTGAGAACCTCTTGCATATTCTGTCAGTATACTTGTCATAACTGCGGAAGTCATGATTCTATTATCTCTATTAGTGTAATTAATATTCCGAAATCTCCACTGAGCCCATAACACCTTTATTTGCTGTAGACAGGGAAAAGTTAAGACAGAAAAGCTGAGAAATCTTTAGTGACATGCGCATCCTAATGACCTGCATGCATCTTTAAGTCAGAAATGCATTTGTGCAAAGTAACGTAAAAGAGAAAGCAGAACAGTTTCAGAAAATCCTCAAGATAGTTAATAATGCAGAACGAGTGCAGGTGTTAAAGTCAGAATAAAAGTGTAGTCTTACCTGAGACAGGTCAGGTATGTCCCCGCGGTCTATTCCCACCTGCTGTGAAGTGTGGAGAACAAATATGTTACATAGCGCTCTTTTAATGAAGTCCCTTGCTAACCAGAACAACACGTGAGAATCTCACCTCTGCCACTTTGAGGAACTCTGAGATCCGGGTCATTCGAGTAAGGAATTTCTTGTAAATGTCCAAACCCTCTTTGCACTGGACTTTTTTCATATCAAAATACTTTTCTGTAAGAGGTAGATGAATAAGCACTATGCTGTTATCTACATGTGTAGATTATATCTGCATGTAGTATAGATTATAGACTATAGCAATGGTTTAAAGTTACAAATACATCTTTTTGCTTCACAAGAGTCGTGTGGATTGCTTGTGTATTATTGTGATGTTTTTATCAGCTGTTTAGACTTTCATTCTGGCGGCACCCATTTACTGCAGAGGATCTGTTGGTGAGCAAGTGATGTAATGCTAAATTTCTTCAAATCTGTTTTGAGTAGATTTTCAGCAAATTTTCATTTTTGGGTGAACTACTCCTTTAAACAAATATTTACCTCAAATCTGTAATGTACATCTTTCATATAAAAGTGAAGAGAGTGTATTTATACAGTATTTTGTTCATTTATTTAGGATTGAGATGAAAGCATCCTGAAAGACCTACCCAGTAAGTTTATTATCCCTTCATTGTAAGCTGCAAAAAGTCGGATGGAGTCTTTGAAGAGGAGCATGAAGGCTGCGTTGATAACCCCATTGGTAAGTTCATTGGCATTAACCTGGACAAACAAAAAAAGGATTTTTAAATATATGCAACACAAATGCTTTGCTTCTACAGAGTATATAATCATCGCATATATTCTTAAGTCATTTTTATCAGTGAACATGCATGTATATAGATCAACCGTCAGCTTACATTGAAGTCAAGAAGGGCATCCATCTGGTTCTGTATAATGGGGATGGTTTTAAGAAGCTTCTCTGTGTTCATGGTTCTCATCACTCCGTCCACCCTTAAGGAAAAGATTTTAAAATATAGGTCAAATGACATTAGGGGGATCAGTGCATGGAGGTTTAGTGGATGATCCAGCACAATAACTTCAAGCACTTAATGCAAGCACTTCAGACCTAGTGCTGCACAAATCCCCCTCAAATGATTTAGAACAAAAACTACAGCTAAGGCTAAAAAACAACAGCTTTGTATCGAGTGAACAATTTGCTGGTCAAATGAATCACTGTTTTTTGTTACATAATGCACTTAATGTAAAATTCAGCACACCAGAGAAAGCAGGAACTAGATACTACCTTTAGATTCAAAATCATTTTATAAAATGTATAAAAAATATCCTACCCACGCTTTACTTTCGTGAAGTCAAATGCCACCTGTCGATATGAAACCGCTTTCTCATTCAGATATCGACTATACCTCCGAATGAATGTTGACATATCATAACCTAGGGAGACACAAATAAATATCACAGTTAAGAAATTATTTATTTTATTGAGAATAAATGTTAAGGAGTAGTGCTACAATCAGAAAAAGCGAATTTGAAATGTTAAATTAAAACTGTAAAAAAGTGAATGTTATAAATATTATTATAAAACAAATTACATAAATTAAAAAAGAAAATAATGTTATTATAACATAATATAAAATGCCGTAAAATAAATGCTTAATTTACAACAATTTAAATAATGCATCCAAAGATGAGCACGAAAGAAAAATGAAATCTCCGTAAATAGTTCAATACTGTACCTTGTAGGCCACTTTTGTCCAAGAAATTACTGAGGTTGAATAATGTGTTCCTGGAGGCCAAGTACTGAATAAATCGCTGTAACCAAAATAATAACAAAAAGGTTTAATGCATAGAATTATTTGCAGATCTTTATTAGTGCACTGGGGAAAAAAAGTTGGGACAGGTCTCCCACGGTCACGCACCTCGTTCCCGTATACCATGAGGTGATGTGTTGTGATTAGAGACTTAAAGACCACCACCCAGCTGGTGTTGGTGGTCCTCTCGAACAAAGAGTCTGCCAGCTGAGGAATGTTCACATTCATCTCATTGGTACAGTGTATCAGGTCTATAACAGAAACAAGAGAGATTTCCATGAACTACTGACATTAAAAACTGGGTTTACAGGCAAGTACTGAGTGCACTGGTATAGAGCTTAAAATGTAATAAATCAAAGGATTACCCTGCATTTATAACAGAAAACAGAAAAATAATACTCTGTGGAGAGAGTCCACATATATAAGCTTTTTTACATATAAAATGTGCTTTATTCTGGATTACGTAACAGGAATTGCACAGCCCAGTACTAACTCTGCTGGTGGACTTTCTAGATGAAATGTTTACTGCACTTCTGCTAATATGCTTTAGGGGAGTGAAACAGTTGTGGTGTAGTCGTCACATAGACAGTGATGTAGTGCAGTTTCAGACGAGCTGCTATTATCTGAATGAATGAGGTTGACTTCAGTCGTGTGGTTGGTTGGTTTGGTGTAAGGCAGCTGCCTCCAGAACACTGCCAACTTTGATTCATCCAGTTATGTCACTCCTACTCTAAGAAACAAAGCCCTTGCCACAAAAGATGTCAACGGAAATGTTCAAAATCAGATCTTATCTGTTCTACAGCTATAGCCATATTAGGCAAAAGCAGTTCATCTTTTTTTGGTGAAAAGATCCATAATTAACCATAATTTATGTGACGTATTATAACTTGAAGGGTTGGTTCAACCCAAAAACTGTAAAAGCTGTATAACTCCCGTGGAACGTAAAAGAAGGTATTTCAGTGTGTGTGTGTTTTTTTGTTTGTTTGTTTTTGTCCAGTGGAAGTCAAAAGGCACCAAAGATGTTTGGTTACTAACATTGTTCAAAGCAGTGATACTTTTTAGATGCTATTATAGTTTCTATTAATATTTTGAATTCGTTTGTAATTTTTAATTTTCTGTTTTCGTTTTAATTTTATTTAAAGTCTCAGTAATTTTGCTGTGTGTTTGTCATTTTATTCGTTTTTTATATATATCTACACTACTAGTCAACAGTTTTTGAACAGTAAGATTTTTAATGTTTTTTAAAGAATTCTCTTCTGCTCACCAAGCCTGCATTCATTTGATTCAAAATACAGCAAAAACAGTAAACATTTGAAATATTTTTACTATTTAAAAAACTGTTTTCTATTTGAATATATTATAAAGTGTAATTTATTCCTGTGATTTCGATGCTGAATTTTTTGCATAATTACTCCAGTCACATGATCCTTCAAAAATCATCCTAGTATTCTGATTTGCTGCTCAAAAAAAACATTACTATTATTATGTAGAAAACAACTGAGTAGAATTTTTTTCAGGTTTCACTGATGAATAGAAAGTTCAGAAGAACAGCATTTATCTGAAATAGAAATCTTTTGTAACATTATAAATGTCTTTATCATCACTTTTGATCAATTTAAATATCCAAAAAATATACTGACTTCAAGCTTTTCAATGGTATAGTGTAAAATGTTACAAACGGTTTTTATTTCAGATAAATTCATCAAAGAATCCTGAAAAAAAGTACTCAACTGTTTTAGATATTCATGATAATACTAGAAAATGTTTCTTGAGCAGCAAATCAGCATATTAGAATGATTTCTGAAGGATCATGTGATGCTGAAGACTGGAGTAATTATGCTGAAAATTCAGTTTTGATCACAGGAATAAATTACACTTTAAAATATATTTAAATAGAAATCAGTTATTTTAAATAGTAAAAATATGTCACTATTACTGCTTTTGCTGTATTTTGGATCAAATAAATAAATGCAGGCTTGATGAGCAGAAGAGTATTCTTTAAAAAAGATTAAAAATCTTACTGTTCAAAAACTTTTGACTGGTAGTAGTGTATATGTATTTTATTTATTTTTATTTCAGTTTTAGTTATTTTAGTACATCAAGTTTGCTTTTAAGGTCTCAGTTTTAGTTAACCATAATAACCTTCCTTCAAAATAGGGGTGTGCGATATGACAATTTTTGATCGTGGACGATAAAAATGTCTCCACGGTCTGCTTTTGAAGAAAAATCGTAGTATCGTGCTACAGCGCGCATTCTGGCGCCTCCGTACAACACGACATACAGCGGTAGACAGGACACTGCACTTATTCGCGATCGCAAAAGTACATTATTTGCATACAAGCCTTGCCGGTTAAATGTTTCATTCGCGCGCTGGTCTGACGTCCGCTTTTTCTGAGCGCATACACCCGAAGTGCGCGCACTAAAAAGCCTGTTAAACAGCGCCTGATTACTGAACTAAGTTATCTTTTGCGCTAATACTGTCAAAACACACAAGGTTTACATATAGACTCAGTTGGTTATGTCTAAAATGAAAGTAAACATTTCAGAGAAAAACGGATAAGTGCCTGTATATTAGATGCGTGCAGCTCTTAAAGGGACAGTACTAAACATGCAGCCGACTGTCATTAAAGGGATAGTTCACCCTAAAAATTTAATTTCTGTCATTATTTACTCACTCACATGTTGTCCCAACCTGTATTAATTTCTTTCTTGTGCTGAACACAAAAGATGATATTTTGAAGAATGAGGGTAACCAAACAATTGCTTGTCCACATTGACTTTGATAGTAGCAAAAAATCATGTAGAAGTCACTGTGGACCAGCAACTGGTTTTCCACGTTCTTCAAAATAGCATTTATGTTCAGCAGAAGAAAGAAACTCACTCAGGTTTAAAACAACTTTTGAGTAAATGATGGTATAAATATAAAACACTATGACAGAATTGACAGACAGATGACAGCATTTTTATTTTTGGGTGAACTATTCCTTTAATGTTAATAAAACAACAAAAAGCAAAGAGAAAAATCACTCACTACTCTTGACTGAAAAACTTTAATACAGTTGCTTTAGGAATCAGTCTATATAGTTTTTTGTTTTTATATTTGTTCATTCAGTTTCTTGAATGCTCCTGCTAAATACACCCAATATACCAAATAAAACACTGTTTGTTTTTTTGTATATTATGTGTATTTGTAATGTGTATCTTTGTTCTTATTTTTTAATAAGAAAGATAAAATAATGACAAAGATTTTTATCTTTGCCCACTTTGGCCTAAATATCTGCTATTTTTTTTTTTTTTTTTTTTTTTTTGAAAGGCTTCATCTTGATAATAGGGAAATTAGTTTGGCTGTAATGCTCAGACAACTTGCAAAATAGTAAAACCAACATGATAAAGAATCGTGATAAAATCGTGAATCGTGATATTTCTAAAAAAAAAATCGTGATATATTTTTTCCATATCGCCCACCCCTACTTCAAAATATATTATTTTATGTTCCACAGAGGAAAGACACTCATAGGGGTTTGGAATGACATGAGGGGAAGTAAATTATGGCAGAATATTCATTTTTGGCTAAACTATCCCTTTAAAACTAAAATTGTTAAAGGGATAGTTCACCAAAAATGAAAATTCTGTCATACTCACCCACATGTTATTCCAAACCCATAAGACCTTTATTCATCGTCAAAACACAAATTAAAATATTTATGAAATCCGAGAGCTTTCTGACCCTGAGACGGCAACACAACTGACACATTCAAGGCTCAGAAAAGTAGTAAGGACATTGTTAAAATAGTCCATGTGACATCTGTGGTTCAACAGTAATGTTATGAAGCTACGAGAATACTTTTTGTACGCAAAGAAAACAAAAATAAAGACTTTATTCAACAATTATTCAACAAAAATGAATGCGCATCGAACACTGACACTGAAGAGAAGTTGTTGTAGAATAAATTCATTATGTTTGTTTTCTTTGTGTACAACAATATTCTCGTAGCTTCATAAAATTACGGTTGAACCACTGATGTCACATGGACTACTTTAACGATGTCCTTACCTTACTACCTTTCTGGGCCTTGAACATGGTAATCGCATTGCTGTCTCAGGGTCAGAAAGCTCTCACATTTCATCAAAATATCTTAATTTGTATTCCGAAGATGAACAAAGGTCTTACATCTTTGGAACGACCTGAGGGTGAGTAATTAATGACAGAATTTTCATATCTTTTTAAGTTTACTTGCAATGGAGTAAAATGCAATGAAATTGAATTATTATGCATGAAAGGTGCAAATAATTCTAAGGATGCGGAGAACAATTTCCACATTGTCCTTTTTTGAAATCCTAACTACAGTCCTTCAAACATGTCATAGCTTGTCTTATAACACTGTAAGAACTAAATGAAAGAGTAGTCAGGCCTGGCTGAGACAGACGTAAATAGAGATCTATTCTCAAGCACAGACTTACTAGACTGGCACTAGACCAGCACTTCTTAAAGAAGGTGCACAGCATTCACTGCCATCACCTGCCAGCTTGTCGCCAAACGAGTATGAGAATCAAATCCCCGAATACACCTTCCTTACAATAACCCCTGCAACAACAGCCTAAGAAAAACAATAGCACTGATTTATTTCTGCCCAATGAGCATTATAAGGAATTAACATTTAACCAGAATTTACCAGCATGGCAATGCTGAGGAGGTCTACATGAGGTTATAAACTGTATTAAAATAGATTTGGGCACTATAAAAGCATTATGGGATCAAACTTAACGAAAATCCCATCATTCTTGCTTATATAAATATCGCAATATTGCACATGCACAGTCCTGCTTCAATACAATTGAAAGTGATGCATGTCAGTTTGTCATAAATGGCCTGTGTTTCAATATTATTACACAGGAGTCTGTCTAAGCACATTAGCTTAGCACGACCAGGGCCTGCCCATTGTACAATAGCCTAAAATCGTAGCCACTACAATCAAAGCAACAGCTGTACACACGTTCATCATCGCAATTCATATTAAACACTCAGCCGGTAATACTTACAGTCCAAATGTTTCTTTTTAGGGCCCATTATTTCGTGAGTTGTTGCCTTGCATACTGTTTTGGAGACGGCTGATCCAGTAACGCTATGCTGAGCAGCAGTTATCCTGTCTGTAATGCTCTGCCCAGACATCTTCAAAGCTTTCCAGCGATCGACAATCAAATAATACGTATGAATATTGAAATTCACGCTGCTACTAAATAGTGTTCACAGTTCCTGGTCGACCTCCTGCCGTACGATACGAGAACACGGGGAGACAAAGATTGCTCGGACAAGGCAGATGGGAAGCCTTGCACACAGTTATCCGCTGCGCGAGACGATGATGAATCCACAAATGATGTTAGCAAATATCTGCCGCGGAATTGTTACATTGTTACGGGTTTCACTCGCGCGTCGTAAAGGCTCGTGACTCATCTCTCGTGTCCCGACACTAATCCCGCCGTTCAGCCGCCGCCTGTTTTATTTCTGTTAACTCGCAGGATTGAAGAGCAGCGAAGGCATTCAGTGAAATGGCGGGGTTCCATGAGAGCTGGAGGAATATAGGACACTGGCCGCTGATGCTGCTGATCCTGGATCAGGCAGACGCCTTCTCCATTACAAATGCGCTTGGAATAAAGGGACAATCAAGAATATATTCGGGTATTTTTCCGCGTGTTGGAATAGTTGAATTTTTTGATTAGATAGATTTATATTTTATTATCTTAACGTTAAAAAATATATATAATTTTTTATTATAAATCTTATTAGTAATAGTGACTGAATGCTTAGATAAATGCAACAATTTACATATTCCTGATTTTTCAAGTGACTGTACTGGTCCTCTGCACAATAATTTATCAGCATGTTTTTAAGAAACATGTTGAAGGCGGTCCCTTCAGGTGTGTTTCTAAAATAGGGTGTTAATGGGGAGTAACTACTGTACATGTAACTGAATCACGTAATTTAATTACAAAATAATTGTAATCAGTTATAGTTACTGATAAAAAAAGTGTAATTAAATTACAGTTACTTGTTAAGGATTACAAAGGGATTTACATCTGATTTTTTTCACAGTCACACACCCACCCACACACACACACACACACACACATACAGATTAACTGATTTCTTTCCCAAATTGCATTGACTGCTCTAAAATATAAGACACTAATGTTTCAGGCGTTTAGGACATAGAATAGGACATGCTTATTAAACTGTTTTATTTACGCATTTATGCATATGCTTTATTTTTTTAAGATTAACTTTTTTTTAGTTAGATGCCAGTGTTTCCTGTCATAACCTGGTCATAACTATGCAAAGATTTGATTTCAGAAAACAGTATCATAGCTACTATTTCTTGTTATGGTTTTAAATCTGTATTTATCCTCAGAATGATCTCAAAGTAAGTCTAATTTTGTAGTAGCTGTGCTTTAAAATTTAATTATTATAATCTTTATTCAAGTGATGGAGGATTTTGAAAATGACAATAATCAGTGTTGTGTACTGAAAGGTTAACCCTGCCTAGTTTACATGTTTGAAAATGATTAACGGTTGAAAACATTAGAAATTTCGAAAAGTAATCAAATGTAATCAGTTACATTACTTTAAAGTAATTGAAATAGTTACACTACTTATTACATAATTATATATTAATAAATCTAGCCTATACTCATGTTGTAACTCACAGGATGTGAAATATGAAAAAGGACTTTTTCATAAAAATACTGCCAACACACATTTATGTTTTATTAACTAAATGCACCTGAAGCAAATATTGAAACAGTTGATCTTATGAACAATAATTCAGAACAAATCTGAACAATAGTTTAGAAATGATTTGTTATAGTGGCTTGCATGTGTGGGCTATATCTGTAAGAAGCAGTATGACTTTAGAAGTTGATGGCAATGACCACTATATGAACTGATATGAACACTAGAGGGCGCAGTCGAAACATTATGCCCATGGCACGGAGATGCGCCTGTGATTCTGCATTTCAACAGCATTTTCTCTCCCTTTCATGTGGGAGATTAAACATACTTTTGTTTAATGAATAATTAGATTAAAACATCTAGATCTAATGAATGTTTTTTTATTATTTAAATGACTAAACCTATCCAATTTAATCATATAGCCTAAGGAACAAAAAAACTGTTCTTATTTTCTTTACCTCTGAGCATCAACTGGTGAGAGCATTTAATGAATTAATTTCAATTAATGTAATTAAATAAATTTACATTAAACAAAATCACATTCTGATTTCTCTTAAATTTAAGTGCTTACATTGAAAACTGCTTAAATTTACACCCACATGCTTTTCCCCTCTTATTGAGAAATATTATATTTTCTTTATATAAGCAGCTTAACAAAAGAAAATTCTCTTTTGCTTCAGAAAATAAAACATAATAACAGGGCAAAAAAAATACAGGTAGGAGGGTCCAACATCAATAAGCTTGTATTTGGATAACAACCCTGTCCCCTGAAATGTTAGCTGACATTTTTGCCCTCCTTTGAAACTGTAGTCACATTTCAAAGGTTTTATTATTCATACAAACAAAACATGTATGTTGAAAGTCCCTTACTATCAAGTGTTTCGGATAGATTTCACTCGGTGGGCTGGGCTATTCACTATATATTTGTCAGTAATAAAAACAAGTATAGTAAAACAAAATAAATGAATCAGTAATCTATTTTCTTGATTTGGTAGTGGCATAGATTTAAAGGCCTTTGTGTGAAAAATTGATAACGGTAATAATAAGCATTGTTTTCATGCTGATTCTAATCATAAGAAATTAATTGTCATGCAATTCCATGCAATGAATCAAATTAGTTGATGCTTATGTATATGATCTGACTGTAATATAAACACATCTGAGGAAAATATGAACTATATGGGAGTATGCTATATGCTTACATTTGATATCTGTGTAAATTTAACTCTAGAATTAAGGGTTTAAATCTACAAATGGTGATTGCATTATAAACTTTTCTTCAATATAAATGACTCTTAAAAATAAAGGCGCTTAAAAGGTTATTCACAGTGACGCTGTGCATAGAAGAACTATTTTTGGTTCCACAAAGAACCATTCAGTCAAAGGTTCTTTAAAGAACCATCTCTTTCTTACCTTTTTATAATCTGAAGAACCTAAAGAATCTTTTGTGAAACAGAAAGGTTCTTCAGATGTCAAAGGTTCTTAATGGAACCATTTAGACAAAAAAAGGTTCCTCTATGGCAGGGGTAGGCAGCGTCGGTCCCGGAGTGCCACTGTCCTGTAGCTCCAACCCTAATCAAACTCACCTGAACAAGCTAATCAAGGTCTTCAGGATTACTAGGGCTATACAGGTAGGTGAGGTTTTTTTCAGGGTTGGAGCTAAACTCTGCAGGACATCGGCCCTCCAGGACCGATGTTGCCTACCCCTGCTCTATGGCATCTTGAAGCACCTTTATTTTTAAGAGTGTATGAGAATATACTGTCCTCGCAGCTCTGACCTCAGCAGCTGCTCTCAGTACAGTGATCACTAAAAACAATTGAATGTCATGTAATCCATCAGGATGAATCAGAGCACATGGCCACCTGACAGTACATCTGGGTCATTTCATGGGTGGGTGTTGTAAAGTACAGTACATGGTTGTGCTTTCAGGATTTATTCTGTATTCATTTCAGGAGAAGGGGGCCATATGATCACATTTGGTCTGAATAGTAGACCTGTCCAAAGTTCAGCATATTTGATTTCAGGCAGAAACAATTTGATCCTTATTGTAACCTTTAGCATCCCAACATATTCAATATTGTTTATGACTCATAATTATACACTACCAGTCAAAAGCTTTTGAACAGTAAGATTTTTAATGATTTCTAAAGAAGTCTCTTCTGCTCATCAAGCCTGCATTTATTTGATACAGCAAAAGCAGTAATATTGTGAAATATTTTTACTATTTAAAATAACTGCTTTCTATTTGAATATATTTTAAAATGTAATTTATTCCTGTGATCAAAGCTAAATTTTCAGCATCATTACTCCAGTGTTCAGTATCATGTGATCCTTCAGAAATCATTCTAATATTTGCTGTTGATTTGCTGTTCAGTCAACATTATTATTAATATTTAAAACAGTTGAGTTTCATGATTCTTTGATGAATAGAAAGATCCAAAGATGAGCATTTATCTGAAATAAAAAGCTTTTGTAACGTTATACACTATACCTGTCACGAATTCAGTTTGTGATCTTCCGCCCACTCACCATCAGAGGTCGCTATTCCATCATATTGACTCTCACACCACACAGACAGTTACATATCACCCACGGACTCCATTTCCCATCATTCATTGCACTAAGTACACACAGCTGTCCCAATCACACGCTCACACCTGAG
>JAFVLL020014849.1:0-59697 GCA_021397915.2 Tor tambroides | reverse complement strand
TCCTTAACCTTTGGAAAATGTTGTACATCTATCTCAGGTGGTTCAATGAACTATTATATGAACTAGACACAGTTTTCTATCATTTTCTTTTTAGAATATTCAGTAAATATTTTAAATACAATGACAAATTCTATAAATTTAAATAAAAAAATCAAAATAACAGTTAATTAGTTCATTAATAACAATAAATACATTCTTAAATTAATAAATTAGTTAAGAATTAAAAATGAATTGAATATAATTTAACATCAAAATTATGATTTAACAATACAGTCGAGAAGGTCAAGACCTCAAATGGGATACAGACATTTGCTGTTTTTAAAACCAGCTACTTTTCATGTTAGACTAGTTTTGTAATACAGAACAGTTTATCTAAAATGCCTTAATAGAGCTCAAACAAACAAACAAACAAAAAAAAATTAAAAATAATGCCTTTGCTGTTTTTGTTACATGTCGCGAAGTGTACCATATTCATGACAAGTGGCTTCTGTTGTGTTTGCTCTGTTTCAGAGTACACACAACCCAACCCTGATCTGATTCTTCACAGAAAGCCATCTATTGTGTCTTATTTAGGATCATGAATTCACTGCAAGACAGATTTCCAAAAATCTTACTTGTGTCTCACTTCCATTTAGAACAGTTTATCAATCTATTTGCATACAGAACGGTCAATTAAAGCTCTAAACCTGACCCAGTTCTGTTAACACATTTTCAGTGAACACTGTGGTAACAACAGAGACAGATGTTTGGGTTCCCCCTGTCTGTGTGCATATACGTCTGAACTATATGATATGCTCCTCAGTTTATTATTATAGCACAATATGATCTGAGAGGAACAGAGCTCAGTTTGTCTAATTTAATGTTGTATTTGTTTAACACTGGCATTAAAAGCCAGAGGGCAGAGGAGGGGACTGATTGTAGTGTACAGCTGTGTTTGCCAAGCATGTTCAATAATCGTCAAGTAGGATAACACCATTGAGGTTATCACCTTCTTATCACTGTCTGACGTGCTTCCTGCGGCGAGTTGTATTTCATACAGCAGTGCTTCTTTGATTGAGAAATCAAGATTATTGAGAGTATCTCTCATGCTAATGTTAAAGTTGAATCGGTCAAGGATGTTGATTTGAAATTTGATTAGGCAAGACAGGAATTTACTGAATGAAAATAAATTTAGCACAGTAGAACTGTGCCATGAAATATTGTTATGAAATCAAAATTAGGGTTAAATTAATTAATAAATTGTATTAATATATCTCACAGTTCTTCCATCACAAATCCATCAAATTAATTAAATTGGTCAAATAAGATGACAATATAAATAAACAAATCTAATGAATATTTTATAAATTAAATAAAGAATTTTACAAGGGGAATTAAAAAAAATATTATACATATTATTTATTAATATTAGCAGCTATATACAGCTTAACTCTATACCATTTAATTCCATTCTATTTCATTAAATTTAAATAAAAAAAGTGAAATCACTGCCCTCAACCAACATTTTGGGTGCGTAGATCAGTAAAAATTGCTTCAAATGCAAAAAGCAGGATCTGCACTCATTTTTATACTTCTTAATGATTTTTGGATTTTTTTATTATACAAAAAGCACAAATGTATTATATTCAAAAAACCCCAAAATCATTAAGAAATATGCAAATGAGTGTGCTTTTTTCATTTAAATTTCAATTGGAATCACAATTCTGTTTCCTGTTTGCTCAATTTAAATTTCAAATTCATCACTGAATTGCTTAGAACCCTGTTAGAGATCAAATATTGGTTCCTAAAATCTTTAAAAAGGATGGACCCTTTTGCACTTCTGTATTTTGGTGGTTTGGAGGGTTTTAGATGTCAAAATATACTCTTTAAATAATGCACCACTGCGTGTACAGACCTGCATATCAAATGAGTCTCATAAGCCTAGAAGTAATTTGTCTCTTTGACTTCAGGCTGTTTTTCGTTGCACATCACTGTTCTGACTTTAGAAGTTTCTTTTTTCAATCTGCCAACAGATTTCTTGTGAAAGGCAGTTTTATTCACAAAAGGTTCAAAATGTTATTTGTTAAGTGCAGTCAGTTAAAATGAGTAGTAATTAAAAATCTCTTGCCTCTTTCACAGTCAGTGTCGAGGACATTGATTCAGTGCGGTATGGCCGTCAAACCGAAGGGCTGCAGAAGTACACTGACTCCTCCGCAGACGATCGCTGCTTCTCCATCATCTTCAAAGGTCGACGGGAGAACCTGGACTTGATCGCCTCATCCAAAGAGGAGGCCAAGCGGTGGGTCAGCGGTCTGGAGAAGGTCATGTCTGGAATGCACAACCTCAACCGACAGCAGAACAGCGAACAGTATCCTTGAACATCCATTGGTTTAACATATATACATATATATATATATATATATATATATATATATATAAAGCTTTTCTTCTAAGTGGAAAAGTTCTAGCTAAAAACTGAAATATATTTCTAGTGTTTAATATTCAGTCCTTACATCAGACAAAAAGCTGGATCTATAACTGCATGCGCAAGGCAGACAAGAACGCTGACAACAAAATGTCCTTGAAGGAGTTGAAGCATTTCCTACGCCAGATCAATATTGAGGTGGACGACAGTTATGCTGAGATGCTTTTCAAGGTGAGAGGCAAATCATAAATCTATTTTCTTTTTAACTTGTGTGAGAAGCTTATAGTTTAAATCACTGCTGTTTAGGATTATGTATGAGTTTACAAGTTATCTACACACTACCAAGTAAAACAACATGTTTAAATTTGCTTTTGAGCTGACTGGCAGCAATTCATAGAAGTTTGCTGAAATTTTCAAAGAAAGTTGTTGTTGGTATTTCCTGTTAACAGTCCTCAAGAACTGTTTTATTTTTATTTTTTGCTATTTAATATTGCAGAAATGTGACACATCACACTCAGGCACTCTAGAGGGATCTGAGATTAAACACTTCTACGATTTACTGACTTACCGAGAGGAAATTGATGTCATCTATGGAAAGTACGCTAGTACTAATGGACAGATGAGCTCTGGTGACCTGTTGAACTTCCTCCAAAATGAGCAGAGGGAGCCAGTGTCTTTGGAGTATGCGAAGAAGCTTATTGAGAAATATGAGGTGGATGAGACAGGTAAGCACACTTAAATTACCAGAAGAAAACATCAGATAACTATTACTTATTATATTATAGTAATAGTTGAATTAATAGGATATATTAAACTGATCAAAAGTGATAGTAAAGACATTTAGGGCCAGATTTACTAAACAGGGCAAATTAGTGTCAGAGCGCAATTCCATAAAAGCACTGATGGGAGGGGAAAATTCTGCGTGTGATTTACTGACAATGCGCACATTAAAGAACACAGACACAGCCAGATCATTTGCATAATGACCAGCGCAATCTACCAAGAGCAGCGCAAATTAGAGCCTGCTTTAAGACATGCTTTTTTTGGGCGTTAAATAATGGCGCAAATACCGGTCATTTGATGAGCGCAAGTAAATCGCGTTGCGTGATACATTTTAATACTCTCCTCTCATAAATTTTGCGTCTGAAAGGGAAACTCCTACAAATGTATATTCAGTAAGGTCAGGCGCTAAAATAACTGTCTCCATGCCTTTTTAACGTTAATTCTTCCCTGCAAATTTTTAGTAAATCCTGACAGTACTATTTTAACGCCAAAAGGCGGTTTGCGCTGGCGCAAGCTGTTAGTAAATCTGGTCCTTATGCTATTTTTTAAACTTTCTATTCATCAAAGCGCCATGGTTTCCACAAAAATATTAAGCAGAACAACCATTTTAAATATAAATAAAAATGTTTTTTGAGCTGAAAATCAGCATATTAGAATGATTTCTGAAGGATCATGTGACACTGAAGACTAGAGTAATGATGCTGAAAAATCAGCTTTGCTCTCACAGGAGTAACCTACATTTTAAAATGTAATAAAATAAAAAACAGCTGTTTTAAACTGTTGGAATATTTCACATATAATTTAGATAATAGAAGATAAACATTACATAACAAACTATAAATACACAATAATGAAACAAACTGAATTACCCAATCAAAATTGCAGGTGTATCATGTAACAAAATATAAGTAACATGTATTTTTACAATAAATTGTAGTATAATACAGTGTTTTCATATTTATCCAGCCAAACAGAACAAGCACATGAGCAAAGATGGTTTCCTGATGTACCTGAACCATGAAGAAGGCTCCGTCTTTAACCCTGACCACAAACCCATATACCAAGACATGCACCAGCCGCTCAATCATTACTTCATTTCCTCTTCCCACAACACCTATTTAATGGAGGACCAGCTGAAGGGGCCTAGCAGCACAGAAGCCTACATCAAGTACGAACATGTTTGCTTTCACTAGAAGCCTCAACAGCTATGCATTAACACATTAAGCATTCATCCATAAGAAAAGTGAGAGAATGGTTGTTGTCTTTTAGAGCGCTGATGAAGAGCTGTCGTTGTGTGGAGCTGGATTGCTGGGACGGAGCAAACGGAGAGCCGGTCATTTACCACGGCCATACGCTCACATCCAAAGTGCTCTTCAAAGATGTCATCCAGGTCATCAAAGATTATGCTTTCAAAGTGAGTGAAATGACACCAGTTGACCTTTCAAAGGCGGTTAACTAATAAAGCCCACCGCTTCTCAAGGTGTGGGTTTTCTGTCTATGTCCATCAAAAGAGGTTGTTGCAAGTTGAATCACTTGCTGATGTACGGTACCCAAAGTTTTTGGAACTTTTGTGGAAGTTTTGGAAATTTAATTCAAATGTTTATCATCGTGCAAAAATGAGAAAGTACAAGCTATTGTATTAGATTTTTATGTAGAAAATAGGAGCAGAAAAGCCTACCTAAGTGTAGAGAACTCAAACAGCCAGCATGTCAAAAACATTTGCATTAACAGACAAGAAAAATGTGTAACGGATGCTTTGCAGATGCAAAAAGGAGTAAATAATGTGTTTTTGTGCGTTGTTCTTAAAATAAAGTTATCTTTACCTGCATGTCACATTATTTACATTATTCACATCCATTCAGCATGCTTCAATTTTTCAAATAAAGATGCACTTATCCAAGTATCTTGAATGAAGCCCAAACATGCTTTATTCATATAGTTATTTACATTATACATTATTTAATTGAGAAAATATGACAAAACAATGAATGAAGGTCTGATCAAACCCTTGCATTTTGATATTACTGGCTGATTTGAGGAATGAAATGAACGAAACTCCTAGTACTTAAAAAAGGAGGTTTGTATGTGTCAGACAGTTTAATAAGCTTTAAAGCTTGACAGACGAAATGGCAGCTATGGCAAGAATTTGATTGGCTATTTTTGGGCTGTCACTCATTTATCTGTCATAATGTCAATTGGATGATGTGATGACTGATAATAGCAGCTTTGTGGATTATGAAAACCTTGTGTTTTTTGCTACACTAGACCTCACAGTATCCAGTGATCCTGTCTTTGGAGAACCATTGCTCCACAGAGCAGCAGAAGATCATGGCCCATTACTTAACCTCCATCCTGGGCAGTGCTTTGCTCACTCAACCCCTGGGGCATCAAATGCCCACCACTTTTCCAGGACCTGAGGTGAGACGGCTAAAAATAACACGCATCCATGTTTCCTGCACCGCTGCACTGTAAAAATACGATTTTTCTACTTCTACTTCAAAAATGCTCAATTCAGTGTATTTTGCCATTTCTTTGTAATTGTTTGTGAAATTTGCTAGCAATTTGTGAGTGAAAATTGTTCTGTGGTAAAGACATTATGTGTTTAACTCTGCATGTGATAGCTGATTCTACATATCGCCACCTGGTGGATAACAGAGACAGCTCTCTAAAGCTAAACCAGCTATATGACCTCTTAAAATCTCTTTTCACCACACCCCACTTTCCTCAGATGACTTCCTCGTTATCCCTGCAATCTTCCTGTTTACTTCTGTATACTTCTTTAAGACTGAGGAAGTGATTATCAGTAGAGCTACGATTACATGGAGACAGATTGTTCTTAACATGAACTTTTTTTTATCGTGACTATTTATCACTTCCTGATGATTCACCAAAACACTAACCAAGCTTTTGAGCTGCCGTCTGAAAGGCAAATGACAAGACAGTACAAGTTCAGACAGGGAGGATTCGAAGTGCTTATTTTGGTTGCGAGGTATGAGGGGCTTTTGAATGCTGTCGTATTGGAATCCATGCAGCTGGATCTGTTTTGCAATGACAGTTGAATCTTTTCCTTATGATGACCTATTTGAATTGAGTTTCAACCCTGAGCTTTGTCTCGTACTGAGAAGTTCTGTCAGTTTCTCTGAATGAAACTATGGCAGGATGGTAATCAAAGGAAATTCTAGTATTTCAGCCTGAGGGCGGTTCAGCCATGAATTCTCATTCTTGCAAGAAACAATAGTAAAGCATCATCTTTCAGTTCCATTTAAAGGTATCTAGAATTTCTCACACAAAACGTCTACCTATCCTGTTTTCGAAAGAAGTCTCTTATGCTCATCAAGGCTGTATTTATTACAGTTTAGAACAGAATAACTTTATATTTGAGTCTATTTTAAAATATCATTTATTCCTGTGACGCAAAGCTAAATTTTCAGCAGCCATATAACTCCAGTCTTCAGCGTCACATGATCCTTCAGAAATCATTCTCATATGCTGATTTGGAAACATTTCTTCTTATTATCAGTTATGCTGCTTAATGTTTTTATGGAAACAGTTTCTTTTTTTCAGTCTTTACTGTAACTTTTGATCAATTTTACGCAGCCTTACTGTATAAATGTATTAATATTCTGAACAGTAGTGTATATAAAATTTCAATGCATAATCAGATCTCATTTTCAACAAAAAGTAAAAATATATTATATTTGTCTCATCTGTTTGTGTTTGTAGGAGCTGAAGGGACGTTTCCTGATCAAGGGCAAGCGTTTGAACAAACTGGATGCGGCATTCAACAACAACACCACAGAGGATGTGGACAGTGTGTCAGAGGAAGATGAGGCTGCTGAACTCAAAGAGGCTGAACAGAAACCAAAGGAAAAAGTGTGTAAAAACCATACTGTCATTCAGAGGCCAACAACCAAACAGCAGCTTCGCCTGTATTAATGATCAGTACAGCAAAAATAAAAAGAGCCTGAATCTTTGTCTGTCAAGTGCTACAAAATTAACACTCACCAAACATCACATAGCCTGTGTGAGTAAAAACTGGTTTAAAAAGCATGGTGCAACATAAAATATAATGCAAGTCAAATTAATCAAAGGTTCATTTCTGATTCTGGCTAAAGTTTATTTTCAGAACACTGCATTTTCTTTGAAATGTAAACTGGAAAACAAACTTTCACAAATGTTCCACAAAGCACACTTAGGGCTGTGGAGTATATTTGCATACACAAAGCTGTGGTAGATAAGGTCGAGTCCAAATCGGCACACTCAGCTGTCACAGACATTCCCACAAAACCTCATTCAAATCATGAGACAGACAACAGATTTGTTCTGCTTATTTGGCATCTCTTTGTTATTTCAAGTTGTGCTCAAGTGTAATTATAATCCATTTTTAATTATGTTGTAGAGTTCCCAAAAGATCAAGCTGGCTAAGGAGCTGTCAGACCTGGTCATCTACTGCAAGAGTGTCCATTTCAGCAACTTCGAGCATTCAAGAGATAACCAAGCTTTCTATGAAATGGCCTCCTTCAAGGAGAGCAAAGCAGTAAACCTGGCAGAAAACTCAGGTAACTTCTGGGTTGGCCTACAAAAATACGTCATCACTGCAGCACTCTAAGGGCCTCAAACTAAAAAAAAAAAAAAAAAGAGTGATGTTGCCAGATATACTCTAATATCACATTTTTGGTGATTTCTTGAAGCTACGGCATTTATTCATCACAACATGGATAAGCTGAGCAGAATCTACCCAGCGGGCTCCAGAACCGATTCATCCAACTACAATCCAGTGCCACTGTGGAACGCCGGCTGCCAAATAGGTGCAAAGCCCCTGTGATGTGACATGAGTCTGATACAGCTCAGAAAGCTTGTTTATAATCTAGCCATGCTTCCATACATCACTTAATCTGTTTTTTTGTCCCTCATATTGTCTACAGTGGCTCTAAACTTCCAGACTCCCTGTAAGGAGATGGATCTGAATCAGGCCCGCTTTCTACCTAATGGCATGTGTGGCTACGTACTGAAGCCAGAGTTTCAGAGGGACCCGGCCTCACAGTTTGACCCCAAGAACCTCACTGTAGGCCCCTGGCTGAAGAAAAAGATCTTGCACATCATGGTGAGATTCTTATTCAAAATAATAATAATAATACTAAAAAATAGGGCTGAATATATATTAAAATTCTGCCTGATACAATAAATGAAAAAGTATAATGAATATATCTTTTTATTTATTTATATTTCTTATTAAAAAGTAATCACTAAAAGCTCAAATCCATTCATTTTAAATGCTACAAGCGAATTTAGGCACAACATTATAATATACATAATGAAAAATAAATATTGATTTTGAGGTTTATTAACGATTACATTTAACAGTGTTATTCTGGCTGATACAATAAATTAAATTAATGAGTACATTACATTTTTTTATATTTAAATTTTTTTGATTTATTAAAGCATTATATATATATTTTATTTTTAATTTAAAAAAATAGCCACTAAGAGCTAAAATCCAATCTTTTTAAATGCTACAAGTGAATTTAGGCATCACAACATTATAATATTCATCATGAAAAATAAATATTCATTTTGTGGTTTGATAAAGACATTTAACAGTGTTATTAAATTAAGGCACTGACATATCATTCATCCATAAACCAAATGCAAACCTGTCTAAACCAAATGCAAACACAGCGACTAATTCCTGTATATGTCTGTTCAGATCATCTCAGCCCAGCAGCTGCCTAAGATCAATAAAGACAAGCAGAAGTCCATCGTGGACCCTCAGGTCAGGGTGGAGATCTACGGTGTGCCTGCTGACAACGCCAGCAAACAGACACATCACATTGACAACAATGGCAAGTGTCAACAGTCCATTTACACTTGCACATTTAACAAATGCTTTTTACCAAAGTGTAGGTCACTGAAGTGTCTTTTGTTACAGGTTTCAATCCCATGTGGAACAAAAGATTCCAGTTCACTATTTACGTGCCGGAACTGGCTTTTGTGCGGTTTGTGGTGGAGGACTATGACGCTGCTTCCCATAATGACCTGGTTGGCCTGTACACTCTGCCCTTCACCAGCATGCAGAATGGTGAGTTGGTGGAAATAAGTGAGAAATTGTTGTGCAGTTATTATGAATTTGCTCACCATAAGTCCTACCTTCTGTCTTCAGGATACCGCCATGTGCCTCTGCTCACAAAAAGAGGAAGCCTCATTCCCTCAGCGGGACTGTTTGTACATATCATGGTTCTTGATGCCTAATAAACTCCAACATTCCCCTCAGTCATCGCAATGTCAAAGTGTGCAGAACACTGAACAGGACAATCAGCTAAACTGCCCTCTGCAAACACTTCTAGGAAAAGATTTGGACCTTTCCGATGTGCCTTGTGCTAAACCGGTTAGCTCTCCTTACCATTTGAGTACCAAAGCATACCTTAAAATACGTGCGGTTCAGTTTTGAAAAACAGGTGGGGTAAAAAAAAAAAAAAAAGAACTAAAGACATAAGAAAAAGAAATACAAATCAAATAATGCTCAAAATTCTGTCTTTGATTTTTTTTTCTTCCATAGCATGCAAATTGAATAAATCTAAATAAATACTGTTGAAATATTTTTTTAAAAATCATAAATTAATTAAAATATATTTTATTTAAAGATAATTGAAATTTTAATATTTTAAGTAAAATTTTAAGATTTTTTGGCTTTTGTCTACCAGTAAAAGTAGTACTTTCTAATCGATTAATCGCGATTAATCGTATCCAAAATAAAAGTTGGTGTTTACCAGTGTAGGGGGTAATGCATTACAAGTAACACGAGTTACATAATCGGATTATTTTTTTCAAGTAACTAGTAAAGTAACGCATTACTTTTAAATTTACAACGAAATATCTGAGTTACTTTTTCAAATAAGTAACGCAAGTTACTTTGTTTTCCCATTTATTTGACTTTTCAGTTTTTTTAATTAATAAATAAATAAGCAAAAGTAATGCAAAATTAACGTAATGCATTACTTTCCATAAAGAGTAACTGAGAAATGCAATTAAATAATTATTTATGAAGTAACTCAATATATGTATTATTTCTATATTTTTACATATATATATACACACATATATTATACAAACAAACTTTTATTTTGGATGTGATTAACCACAATTAATCAATTTGACAGCACTAGTACACATTTTACCATATTGAAGTCCATTTCCATCGTCATTCCTGTCTAAATCAGTTTTTGGTGCATTTTTCACCAAAAACTGATTCGGAACAATTGTTTTGTCCAAGATTTGTAATTGGAGAATGTTTTACCTAACACTGTTTTCTGTTTTAATATTAAAAAAATATAGTATATATTTAAAAATATACTACAGTGATCCCTTTTTACATTAACAGAGTACTTAAACCGTGTTTGTATATAATTTCTGATTGTCAATGAAAGTGTTTTTGTCCAGACATTCCCATTAAGTCTTTAGCTTAGTCACAATTATATCTTGGTTAAACAGGAGATTTAATCTTAACAATACCATCCTTTTGATTAGTGTTGTGTGAGATGAGTTGAACTGTAGTAATATTGTTCGATATTTGTTAGTTACAGTGACTTATATTGGCTTATGCTCAGATGTTCTTTATATGAACTCAGGATACAAATGATGGACAATGAACCGTTTACCCCATATTATCAATACTGTACATGCTATCCATTATTTTCTGATAAACATGTTCAGCTATCAATTATAACCGTGTTATATGAGGCGTGTATTGAGTTATCTTGTCAGAGCAGTAGAAGTGTTGCACTACAAACATGTATAACGTATAAGAATGCAATAGTTATACATTTACAAACAGCTGTGCTTTATATTTTTAAGGTGTTTATTTTGTATTAACTGTTGTTGGTATAAGGTATTGCTGCTTTTATCTGCTCTTTCTCTAGAAATATTTCTATTTTTATGTTGTTCTTAACTTATCCAATGTGCCTTAAAGGAAAGATGTTACACAGGCTGTTACCGACTACTTCAGCAATATTAAGCCATAACAACATCTGTTTCTGATGTCCTGTTCTGACGTCCTCCTAACAGGAAAGAACTGGCTTTACTGACTTGAAAATGCTGTGACATTCATTAAAACTGAATTAAACAACAAACAAACATTTCTTGGCATACATTGTGTTTTATTAATACTAAAAAGCATTTAGACATGTTCTACGTGACTGATATAATCATTTGGTAGTATAATTTTGATGTTATTTACAAAGCATTTCTATTAGGTCATGTTAGCTTTTGAGTTTAAATATTTATTTGATGAATAAATAATCTATAACATTGCATAGGTGACAGTCTTCTACTCCAAAATACACATATAAAGCATAATAATCTGGTCTGAAGATCAGACTTTATTTCATTATAGCAAAACCAACTCAAAACAGTCCTGCCTTCTTTTTAAGGTCGTTCTGACGCCATTTCGGCAGCCGCTGGAAATTGTCACGGGTGCAGCCGAGGAGATTCTCAAATTCTGCATCAGTCAAATATTCCTGAAATAAAGACAGTGTAGGAAAAAATGACCAGATAATAACCTTATAACATATTTTGAGCTATGATTTTGTCAGACCAACTTGAAAGTTTGGAAGCTGGTTTCTTTCACAGGAGGAAAAAAAGGTAATTGGAACTTTTTATCTCACAATTTTTGACTTCTAGTGCCAGATTTACTAAACAGGGCAAATTAGCGGTAGAGTGCAATTCAATAAAAGCACCGATGGGAGGGGAAATTCTGCGTGTGATTTACTGACAAGAACACATACGCAGCCAGATTATTTCCATACTGACCAGCGCAATCCATCAAGAGCAGCGCAAATTAGCTCCTGCTTTAAGACATGCTTTTTTGGGGGGCGTTAAATAATGGCGCAAATACCAGTAATCTGACCAGCGCAAACGTTAGTAAATCACGTTACGTGATTAATTTTAATACTCTCATAAATTATGAGTCTGAAAGGGAAACTCCTACAAATGCATATTCAGTAAGGCCAGGCGCAAAAATAACTGTCTCCACGCCTTTTTAACGCTAATTCTTCCCTGCGCGTCTTTAGTAAATCCTGACAGTACTATTTTAACGCCAAAAGACGGTTTCCGCTGAAGCAAGCTGTTAGTAAAACAGGCCCTTAGTCTCATAATTGGGATATTTATTCTTGCTATTCTGAGTTTATATCTCACTGTACCAAATAGTTTTCTCACAATTCTGAGAAAAACAGTCACAATTCTGACTTTTATATAAACTCACAAAGAGAAAAAGCGTCAGATTTGTGAGGTAAAAAAAGAAAAAAAAAATTCTCCGAATTGTGAGGAAAAAATCAGAACTGTGAGCTATAAATTGAGGCACAATTACCTTTTAATCTCACTGCAGAAAGAGGCTTCCATACTAATGGTCACAACTACCCACCTCTCGTTTTTGAGGGTCCACTCCTTGAGACAGCTGATGTTGAGGACTTTTAACTAGCTGCTCGGAATGTAGCATCCCAGAAGGCTTTGCTCTGCTGGAAGACTGGTCTATATATGCATTGGAGATGGAGGAGGACATCCTCTGACTATGGGACTTTATATTTCCCGGTCCTCCAGGAGCGCTGTAGCTCCCTCCACCTCCTCCCGTCTTCTTATTCAGGTTTGTGTTGTTGAGATTCTACAGGAAATGAGGTTGATATTATGTTTAGATCTGCATATAGATCATAATGATATCTTAAATGTAATTAGATAATCGATTTGATCAAATAATACGAATCAATTTAAATGCATCAGAACAAGCATTTGATCAACATGGTGAAGCTTTTTACCACAGTGATTTGCGAAATATCACCCAGCTTGCTTTTCGTCTCCTCATATGAAAGGCCTCCCTAGAATATAGAGTGAAACTGAACAAGTGTCTCTTGTGTAACGTTAATGCATTATGTTGTGTGATGGTGGACAAAAAGTATTTAAAGTCAACATGAAATGGCACTTGTAACCAGCTTTACTTTCTTGATATTAGATATTTGAATATTCAATAAGAAAAAAAGTAGGAGGGACCTGATTTGTTGGATTGTGATTCTGAATATGAGAGGCTGAATGTGAAATCAGGTTATTTTCTTTTTGTGGTAATTATTATGGAAGCTTGTTTCCACCAGAGGATAAAAAACAAAGGTATTGCAAGTTGAAAAATCAGAATTCAAAGAAAAAAAGTCAGAATTGCGAGATGTAAACTCAAATTACGATTCTGACTTCATATCTCACAGTTCTAACTTTATATCTCAGAATTAATTATATACATTATATTATTATATTATATATTATTATATTAAATTATATAATTATTAGGGCTGTCAAACGATTAATCGCGATTAATCGCATCCAAAATAAAAGTTTTTGTTTACACAATATATGTGTGTCTTCTGTATATATTTATTTTGTATATATAAAGACACACGCATACAGTATATATTTTGAAAATATTTACATGTATTTAAAAGTTTATATTTATATTCATATAATTTATATTATATAAAAATATATTTAATATATAAATATAACATGTTTTTCTTACATATATACATGCATGTGTTTGTATTTATATATACATAATAAATATACACAGTATACACACATATATTATGTAAACAAAAACTTTTATTTGGGATGCGATTAATCGCAATTAATTTTTTGACAGCACTAATAATTATATTATATAAACTCAGAATTGTGAGAAAAAAAAATCTGAAATACATTTTTGTCAATATTTTAGTATAAATTTGTATTATTATGATATTTTTGAGAAGAAATTGGCTAATTTAAACTGGCTAATGGTTAATATGAATAAATAGCCTGTGTGACCAGAAGTTGTTTCAGAGGTGGATTAAGTTATTACATTTACCCCCAGTTTCACAAACAAGGCTTAAGCCTATAGTCCTAGACTAAAATGTAAGTCTGAGCTGTTTTAACTGAAAGAAACTTGCACTGACTGATCTTAAAATATATCAGTGCCTTTGTTTTGTCTCAAGATGCACACCAGTAATGTTTTTTTTAAGCACGTTTATAAAAATTACTTAAATGTCCTAATTGACCAATGGTCTAATCCTGGCTTAGTGTAAACCCCGTCTGTGAAACCGGGACTTAGAGAAAATCTTTTTTGGAAAAGCATAAAATGAAGAATCACAAAATAAAATCAGGAAAATGCATTAAGAAAGTAAAAATGGTCCCTTTTGTCTTTCATGTTGAGAATGTATTATTAGGTGAGAATCAACATGAATTTCTCAAGATTCTGTTAGTTTGTTAGTGAAATTCTGTTGTGCATGACTGCCCCCTGCTGGACAAATTCAACCTGTTTAACTCACGCTCCACTTATAAGCATCCCAAGCATTAAACCAGCCAGTGAAGGTGGGCGGCTCATAGCCTTGTTTAACAGTGGTTATGGGTGTCCCAGGGTCCCGTCCGGCTGGGTGGGTTTTAAGATAATCCACTGCACTGCTATAGGACTCCTGAGTCTCGTACTGGTTGGCTGAGTTGCCAATCCAAAGGAAAATCTGAGGGTAGAGGAAGAAGAAGGATTTAGGAGATTGATATACAAGAGCAGGAGCTTTCTAACATTTTAAAGCCACAACCCCCCATTTTTGATGACCCTTTTGCAAAGGACCTATCTCATACTCTTTTTCTTTCTCTTTCTAATTCATTTTCCTGGTCACCAGTTTGAAAACCCCTGGGTTTGAGTAATTTAACACACAAAACAACCAGCAGAACTGTTGTTTGATGTTATTTTTCTCTACATATTCTGCATAACCCAGAACGACACTGCCATTTCACAGCAGCCTCATGCAAAAGAAGCCGACAGCATGACCTCACGCAACCCACCTCCTCCCAGGTGTCTAGAAGCATAACATCATCCTCATCCAGGTCATCCTGAGTGAAGTCAGCCACCTCTGTCATAAGGAATCGGCCCGTCTGATTGGAGCATTCAAACAGACGCGGTTCATGATGTGCCACTTCTTTCTCCAGTCTGGTGGAGATACAGAGGAAGTCAGTGGAAATGATTGACTGTCCTCAAGATTTGAAGTATGAGCTCATCTTTATCTATTTTTATGGTTGTACCTCTTGTCACAGGCGTATGGAGCTTTCCCTCCCAAAGCCACCCAGAAGGCAGCTGGTTCCTGTCCTTCCATCACAATCTGCTTGTCCTGCTCAGAAAGCAAATCAGCTACGGCTTTTCCCATCTCCCTCTCGTCTCCACTGCAGCCCTGTGAGAAACAGAAACACACAAATAGAAAGAGAGAGAGAGATGTAAAAATATAACAAAGTATATTTATTACAGTTAATGAATTAATAAACTATTTGTCGAAAGTTTGGAATAATTAAGTTTTGTTTGTTTTTGAAAGGAGTTCTCTTATGCTCACTTATGCTGATTTGGTGCTCAAAAAACATTTATTATTATCATTGTTGAAAACAGTTTTTCAACATGATGCACTACCACAGTTTCATCAAATGTTTGCCATAAGTAAGATTTAAAAAACCAAAAATAAAAAAGAGAAGAAAGAAAGAAAAAGAAATGAACACCTTTATACAGTAACGATGCATTAAATTGATCGAAAATGACATGAAAGATGTATGTAATATTACAAAAGATTTCTATTTCAAATAAATACTGTTCACCTGTCAAACATACATGAAAAAACATTTTTAAAGTAGCAAAAACTGTTTCCAGCTTTGATAATAATAAGAACCATTACTAATAACTGAGCACCAGAAATAAATAATAATTTAGCACCAAATCAGCATAATAAAATGATTTCTGAAGGATCATGTGACACTGAAGACTGGAGTAATGGTTGCTGAAAATTCAGCTTTGCTGTCACAGGAATAAATGAGATCCTTTTAAAGTGTAATAATATTTCATAATAATATCATTATAAATATTTACTGTATTTTCGATCGAATAAATGCAGCCTTTATGATCATAAGACACTTCTTTTTAAAAACAAAAAAATCTTAAATATTCCAAACTTTTGACCAGTAGTGTGTATTTATTATAACACATTTTGGCCGGGGTATAATTGTTACAATATGTTTTGCTCGCTTTAATGTTACACATTGTAGTTTTAGTCTTTAATGTTTATTCAATTCAACCAATTATATATGTATTTATTACAAGAATTTTAAGTCATGAGTCATAGATGTAATTATTATGTTTAATTAATTCATGTATATTTCTATATACTTATACTTGCCTTGCCATACCACAGGAAGACATTCTGATGAGTTTTGAGCAGAAAGACGTCATTGGTGTTGAGAGAGGAGGCTCGGGCGGCCACCTCTGTTGCTTTGGTGTTCATCTCATGTGTCCCTCTGACCTGGAAGAGTCTGGCACCAGGATCAGGATTCACAACCCCTGGTCTGCCTGTCCCACCCTAAGAAACAATCAACATTTAAATAAAAAGCTAGAGCACTTTAGTATTTATTAATACATACTTTAGGAAACAGTAAACTCAGTATTTCAAAGAGGGAAGAAATCATATGAATATATTCTAAGACAAAGTATGTAAGTAAGTAAATAAATATTTGGTTACCTGAAGGTGGTAAATAACTCAGATCATAAAATAATTTACAATTTAGAGTTATATACTCCATAGGAATGAAGGGACAATCACCTCAAAAATGATGAGCCTGCCCTTAAAGATGGCCAGGAAGTGTCTGGGCTCTTTTCCCATGACCACTCTGACCTGTGTTGGGGCTCCATTATATTTGTTATCCAAATTCACCGCCTGATAAGCACATGCCGTCACCTCATCCTGTGTAGCATGGCGCCCCTGGAGAATACATGCTTTGGGTCATAGGCTCTCCAATGTGTTCATCCAGATTATAACATATTGTGTATTTACAGCTGCTCAATACAAGTGAATATTTATACACAATATTTGTGTACAGTTCAAATGTTATTTGTACTGTAGTGATATAATATATTTTATATACACTAGCCCCACTTATGTCAAACTTAGTGTAAATGAACGTCAATATATAACAAACATTAAAGTGACATTTATTTTAAATAAATACAGCACAAACAGTGTGGGGCAACACATTATAAGTAACGCGCGTTACGTAATTGGATTACTTTTTTTCAAGTAACTAGTAAAGTAATGCTAAATTACTTTTAAATTTACAATGAAATCTCTGATTTACTTTTTTTTTTTTTTAAAAAGTAACACAATTTACTTTGATTTCTCATGTATTTACTTACACCTCTCCTGTCTCAATGTGAATAGAAATTGGGGGTGAGGCGTAGAGGGCCTGTACAGTTGCCAAAAATATAACTTTTGAGGTTTTTTGTTATTAAAAACCAAATAAGCAAGTCCAGCCCAGGTGACAAAAAGTTACACAAAAGTAAAAGTGCATTACTTTCCATAAAAAGTACCTTAGTTACTTTTTATAGATTAACACAATACGATAATGCATTACTTTTAAAAGTAACTTTCCCCAAAATTGAGCACAAAACCCAGTTTTATAGCAATTTTTTTCTCCAAAAAAATAAACAACACAAAAAAAACAACCTTTTTGTGGAGAACTGAATTTATACATCCAATAAAAACAACCTTCAGACCAGCTGGTTCAAAGTCACTGCAAAATAACTCTTAGAAGTGAAGGTAGCTTTGAGAAAATATCTAGGATTATTTATTTACGATTGACACTTTTTTGATATTTTGTTATCTAGTGTAATAAAAAAAACAAAAATGCAAACAGAAGCATGCACATCAATCTCAAATGGGTGCTCGACTAAAAAACAAGTAGAAAAATGAAATGTAAAGTCGGCAACACCAAAGCTCCAAAAGTATCAAAAATTTTATTTAAAAAACATTCGCATAGCATTTGACGTTTCGAGCACGCAGGCTCTTCATCAGTTATCTAGTGTAATTCAATTTATTTGTGTGAATTTTTTGTCCTAAAGTACTTAGTTTGGACCACTGGATCTGATTCTCTGCAGACTGTTATGTGTTTTCTCTATGCATTAAGACCTAAAATAACACAATTTCAGTATATACTGTGCTGGAGATAAAAGTATGCATGTTATGCTCCTCACCTGCCACATGTAGAGGATGTACTGAGGTTTGTTGGCTCTGTTGTAGGTGTACAGCACTAGATAACAGTCTCCTCCATAGAACTGTCCATATGTGCTTGGGTTCACCTCCTTCAGTTCAAGATTCTCAATGCGCCAAACCTGAACACAAAACAGAGAAGACATTTGTCTGTTGTGGTGTGTTAACAATCCCAAACTTTTGAGTTAAGGTATTATTATTTTATCAGACCTGAACATGTCCTGAGGCGTCATCCACCATCCGCTCCTGAGCAGCCAGCTTTGGCTGAGCATGAAGCTCCATGACGTCAAACTTCACTTGATCCACTTTAGCTGCAATAACAGGTGTGTATACAATCACCACATTGATCAAATATGACTAACATGAGAATGCTGAAACCTCTACACTCTCAGATGAGAAATAATGCTGAATGATGAATCACCTATCTTTCCGACCGAGTGCATCTTTCCCAGTCCTTGAGTTTGACCTTTTTCTTTCCAGGACTTGAAGAGATGTTTAAACATGGCAGATTCTCCTCCTTCACTCATAACCTCCACTTTCGTGTTGGATGGGTAGTTCTTTGCTTTTATAAAGCCCTGAGAGACACATATTTGTTGTGACACTATAGAAAGGTGATATTAAATAAATATACTACTTTGCAGAATAATACTATGCTAACACAGATACTCACAACTGCCCGACTCATTGCTGAGCGTCTCTCTTCATCTGATGCTGCTTTTCCTTTCCAGACCATTACTGAGCTGCCACCTTGATCTAAAATATAGCAATCCTGCAAACAAAACACACATCAAAGATTAATCCATAGACAGCTGTGCATCATATAATGATACTGTGAGTGTTTTGGTAGATAACATGTCTCTTACTGTGGAACTCAACAAATCCTGGGTCAGTGGACTGGTAGCCACTTCCTGTACCAACAGCTGACCACTGGCATCAGACACACTGAGAATAACAGAATGCTAATTAAGGACATTTCATTAGATGTTAGTTCTGAATTAACAATGATCAACTTCATCATCAGAAACATCAAATAATCATGTGAGATAAGAGTGAGTGAGATAGCTAGATAGATAGCACAGACAGACAGATAGAGAGAGAGAGACAGACAGACAGAGAAATAAAAATAAAACAACAGACAGAAGTATAGATAGAACGATAGACAGGCAGACAAACAGACAGGACAATGAAGCAATACAAAGAAAGTTTACATACTGTACACCTTGCAGAATCTGCAAAATGTTAATTATTTTACCAAAATAATAGGGATCATACAAAATGCACGTTATTTTTTATTTAGTACTGACCCGATTAGGATATTTCACATAAAATACATTTACATAAATGTCCACAAGAGAAAATAATAGTTGAATTTATAAAAATGACCCCCTTCAAAAGTTTACATCCACTTGATTCTTAATATTGTGTTCTTACCTGAATGATCCACAGCTGTTTTGTTGTTGTTTTGTTTAGGGATAGTTGTTTTCCTTGTTTGTCCTGAAACTGCCCGCTGTTCTTCAGAAAAATCCTTCACCCCTGGCTCTTAATGCATTGTGTTTCCTTCTGGAGTATTACTGAGCATTTGAACCTTCTGTAACAGCACTAGAGTCCCTCAGTTGTCCTCAGTGTGAAAAGATGGATCTCAAAATCATACAGTCATTGTTGGAAAGGGCTCAAATACACAAAAATGCTGAAAAACCACAGAATTTGTGGAACCTTAAGGATTTTTCTGAAGAACAGCGGGCAGTTTAACTGTTCAGGACAAACAAGGGACTCATGAACAACTATCACTGAACAAAAAAAAAACCCAGCTGTGGATCATTCAGATAACAACACAGTATTAAGAATCAAGTGTATGTAAACTTTTGAACAGAGTCATTTTTATAAATTCAACTATTATTTTATTTTGTGGACTATATGTAAATGTCTTTTATGTGAAATATCTTATTCAGGTCAGTACTAAATAAAAAAATAACATGCATTTTGTATGATCCCTCTTATTTTGGTAAAATAATTAACATTTTGCAGATTCTGCAAGGTGTATGTAAAATTTTGATTTCAACTGGATGGATGGATGGATGGATGGATGGATACAGTAGATAGATAGATAAAGTAGATAGATAATGTAATCTTGAACAAGACTGTTAAATGTCAAACAGTTTACAGTGTTCATACTGGTAGAGTTTGACGTTGGAGGTCTGATTTGGGTCTGGTTTATCATCAGGGATTGGCTCTTTCAGGTGTCCAGTCCTCTGACCTAAAGCAGATATCATGATCTTCATCAGCTCAGGAGAGGCTTCCTCCTGCCCACCCTCAATCACACCAATCTGAGCCCGTCCTCCACGCTCCCGGTCCCTGATGTCCTGAGCCAGCAGAACGGCCTACGAAAGACAGCAGAGGACAGGAACACAATAGAAATGGATACATAACTTTATTATATATCCAGCACAGTGTCTTCCCCCGTTTCTTCAATTACCTTTAATTTTTCTTGTCTGTTGCTTTGAGGACCATTCCACTGTATTATTGCTTTTCCCAAGTCCAGCAGGAATATGTCCCCTAGATTAAAACTGCTCCAGGAAACCTCCACCTGCAGACAGACACACACACACACACATACACGCAGACACGCTGAAACTCTCCCAAAGAGTGCTAGGTTGAAATCAGACATTGCTGAAAAAGTCCTGTTCAGTCTTGACAGTAGTCCTGAATAATTTGTGGGGTCTACAATATTTAACTTAAGGACTCAAGCCAAGTAAGAGAGAAACATGAGGACAGCAGTGATGCAGAGACAAGATTTTTGACCTTCTTGCACATTAAATTCAATAATTTACAGTCTGACAGCTTCATTTACTGATCCTCTTAATGTTGGCCCTTAGCCTGCAGTATAAATATCTGTTCACACAATGTGAATTGCATTGCAAAACTAATGTGCTTTGACCATATTTATGATCCAACTCAAGCATAAGTTGTCTGTCTGAAAACTAGAGTTTTCAAATTGGGGTCTTTCAAAAAAAAAAAAAAAAAGTATTGTAACATTAATTGTATTGTAATATTAACTATTATTTTATTAATATTAAATGAATCAATATATATATTAAATGAACTAATACACTGTTTTTTATTTTTTTACAAAGTCAATTTTAATCATTGCCTTTAGCTTCAGCACAGTAACAGTATAAAATCGAATTATTTAATTTCTTAAACAACAAGTTGCCTTTATCACTGTTACAAATCTCCAGTTCTCATTGAAAATGAATGACGTCTGTTCACTGTCATTGTGAACAACCATTTAGTCAGTGGAATAACTAACATACTCTACTAGGTGGAAGGTGTGACTCCTGAATATTAATTAGGGTTGGTGACTGTATGCTCCTGTAAGATTACCAAGCAAGCATCAGCTATTAAATATTAATGAGCTGAGCATTCACTATAGCCATTTTGCTTTAAGGTGTCTAGTGCAGCAGTTCACCTCTCTCGCGGTCACATGTTTTGTTCCTTTGACGTGGAGCAGGCGCTGAATGTTATACATGTTGGTTTCCACATGTGTGAATCCTGATCCCACACCGCCTTTTTTATATCTACAGGAAACAGGAAAGTGCGGACATAATCAGACAATCATGGAATTGGTAGGAGCAACCCAAAATGTTTTTCTTTCACTCACATGAGGCCATTCTTGAAGTAGCCTTTGAATTTAGCTGATTCACTTCCCTGGACCTCCCGATATTGAACCGGACTGCCGCCGAGACACTCATCCAGTTGGGTCACATAGATGGCTGCCGCTCCCTGCTCGTCCTGAGAGGATGCGTTGCCTATCCAGTAATGGATGTCAGAGGATTGTGTGGCGCTGTTGCTCACCTGAATGACACATGCCAAAATGCATGAGGACAGACATGTGCTTATACATGTGCTTAAAAACATAGGTATCATTAGTAATAATAAATGAATCATTAAAAAATATGGAATATTAATATAAATAAAAAATATAAAATTATAAATGAAAAATTAATATGAATTAATTAATATGAATTAAAATAGATTTATTAGATCTATAAATAATTAGAATTAGCTGTAAATAACTAGAATTACTATAAATAATTAGAATTAGCTGTTTTTATTTATATTTCATAATAATTAAAAAATAAGCTTTTATTTTTAATAATATATAGGCCTATTATTTTTAATAAATCAGAAAAAAATCACCACGGATTATGATTGGATAAAGAACAGCTTTAAAACCTCCATATAGTCATTTATTGTCAACTGGAGCATTTCAAAAGTGTTCATCTATAGTAATTCTTTCTAAAAGCACTATTTAAAATGACCTAAAAAGTATCATGTGAGTTAGATTGAAAACCAGATTACTTACATTAAGAATAATGTAGCAGTCACCTTCAAAAAAATTTCCATGTGCTTGCTCTGGGACAGGGACCATTTTCATTTTCTGAAGAAACATAAAACAGAATAATACAATAATATAATGTAACATATTATATATAAGAAATATTAAATCTGACTCCTAAAAAGTGCCTAACGGGAGAAAACAACAGTGAATTCTTACGCTGATGGTCCACATCTGGAGGCCAGGTTTTCGCTGGATGTTTTTTAACACATCCTGGACTTCCGTCATTCTGCTGGATTCTGAGAAGAAATCTCAATGCTCAAACTGATTTAAAAAACATATTCACAGCATAATACATCACGACTGACAATAAAACTTCAGGTATACTGGAGCACATTTTGACACTGAGAATCTAAATTTGACCTGAATTCACCCTTGTATTATAAAGTATAATATACAGAAATCTTTTTTTTTTTTTTACTTTGGACATTGGACTATATTCAAAATGTAACACTCATGAACACATATTCTATATAACCTAATAAAAATGCTAAAAATTTGCATATTATTTATGACAACGCGTTTCACGACAGTGTCACATTTAAATTTTTATTTAAATGTTATGACAGACTTTTGCAAATGTGAAATATCATTAAGAAATCTTTTGTACAAAAATGAGATTGGTGCTTCAGCACTCATAACACTGAGTGACAGAGAATAGATGGTTTATGAAAGGATGATGAAGAGGATATGTGGAAATGTTGCTTCCTCTAGAGAATCTGTACCATAATAAACAGCGCCGACCAGTACTATGGCAACAAATGGATTTCACTTTCAAGAATCTACACAGTAAACACAAAAACTACTTAGCAACAGAAATGTGCATCAAAAAAGCTCATTTAAAACAGGTCACTATTCACATTACAAATTATTTGGAAATATTTCGCAACTCTGGAGTCATACTATGGCCAAAATGTCTTTGAGATGTTCCATCATCCGTGTCCAGCTAACGACTTTGCTTCAGAATACATTCAGAAACCAGATTCAGGCAAGCTGTGAATCTTATTAGGACAAATAGCCTGCAAATAAGTAGCATAGTGCAAACAAACAACAACTACACATCAGCAACCAGTCCTCTCTCATAAAACTCAATGTTAACAGTGAAAAGAAACGCTGACCTTTCATAATCACAGCGCAGCTGTTGCTAAGAAACTGGGGCGCGAGAAAATTGACTGAAATATTGTGTTGAGGGTGGAGCACGAACACACAAATATCACACAGAACAATCTTAGCAGGATGTAGAAGACAGCATCCCAAAAAAAAAAAAAAAAAAAAAAAATCTACCAATATACTAATTCCCCCTAAACAAACAGAAATACGGAATCATGAGAAAATAGACAAACTAAAGCACAGCTGTATGCTGGCCATATATATGATCCTCTAATAATTAGAAGTCTCAATAGCATTTAATCTCTTGCGTGATCGTGTTACATTAATAACATTCATGATTGCTCTCTGACAAACAGCTCATTACTAAAGAAAAAGCACTATCTACTGTACAAGCACTTCATATTTAATAGTTTTGTGTGCTTTCTGTCCTGAATGACTGGTTTTCCTGTCTATTGACAAAGCTTTTTAAACAACAGTCAGCACGGGCTTTTCCATAAATCCTAATAAATGACATGGATTAGTCTCATATTTCCCAGTGCGAGTTTAAAAATGCAGGATCTTTTGATTCGATATGACAAATTCATACATTTCTGTTTCAAATAATATTCTATCTGGAATATAACTGAGTAAAATTTCCATCAATGTCATTAAGCAAATCTTAATGCATTTGCATTGCAAAGTAGTAAAATATACATTAAGATAATATATCATATCAGATATACAACATTAATAACGTAAAACTTTGACACATACTGTATCATAATCCTGATTATCTAACATATCCTTCAAGGATTGTATATGTAGCATGATTAATTGCTAGTTCAAGTTTTTTCTTACCTGTATGCCTTGCACAGAGGTATTGTTCAGCGTAGTAATGTATTAATGAGTTATTACGAATGTCTATGAGTGGCTTCCTCTCCCTCTGTACATTGTTAATGTGTGCTGATCAGGGAAGGGCTTGTCCAGCCCTACAGGTGAGAACACACCTTAATACCCACACAAGACTTTATATGGACAAGAACAGGAGTTCCTTTTGACCTCTTACGTACATAACCCTACATAAATAAACCTTTAGAAACAAACCAACACAAAAGCCAATAACTGAAGGCTAAAATTATAGATGTTTGTCTGTTGTGTGATTCCAAAATCCATTTTAGAACTTAGAATCTAGTTATTTATTTTTTTAGAAGAAGTGCCAAACAAAAGGAAATAATACTTTTATTTAACAAGGGTTCATTGAATAAAAGTGACAGTAAAGACATTTATAATGTTACAAAAGTTTATTTATTATTCATAAAACTATTTACAGTTTTGAACTTTCTATTCATCAAAGAATCCTGAAAAAAAGCACTGTAGTTTCATATTAGGCAGCACAACTGTTTTCAACACTGATAATAAAAGAAATGTTTCTTAAGCAGCAAATCTCCATATTAGAAGGATTTTTGAAGGATTATGAGACACTCAGAACTGGAGTAATGATTCAGCTTTGCATCACAGGAATAAATTGTATTTTAAAATATATTAATTTTTTTTTTTTTTTAATTGTAATAATATTCACAATATTACTGTTTTACTGTATTTAGATCAAATAAATGCTGCCTTGATAAGAATACAATATGTCTTTCAAAAACAATACATTTTACCAACCTCCATTTTTTTAATGGAAAGAACAAGCTTGGTTGAAACTGGTTGAGACCAGACCAAAAATAAACATTATATCACAAATGACTCTTCCTCATGTTGTTTCAAACTTGCATGACTTTAGTTTCTTCCATGTGTTTTACAGAATAACCTGGTCAGTTGCCACACTTTTCAATATAATGTACAGTAGAGACGGTCCAGAATGACAAAAGAGGACCATAAACGTAATTTAAAAGGGACGTATAAGACTTATATATTCCAAGTCTTAAGTTTTTCTGAATAGTAGGATCTTTTAAATAAATCATTATATTCTGGTGTGAATGCAGTTTGCTTTATGTGCGTTTTTTTTACCTTGAAATGTCACTTCTAAAATCATTCTGATGGGCTTCTAATAAGACAAACAGATTCTGTTTCTTTTCCAGTAACTTTGGTGAGTGGGTACGAAATTTCGCGAAAAGGGCGGATTACTTTACGGCAGCAACAAATGAACGTGTATATTTACGACAGTGAATTCCGCTCACTTAACTGTAGGGGGCGCCAAAGTCAAAAATACACAAAACTACATACAGTTTCTTTAACAGCTCCCTCAAAGGGAAGATTATCAATGAATAATGACTTCAGTTTTTGGTATCTATCATATGACTGAGACTATAGTACATATGAACAACTTTTATGGAGCTTTTTGCATGCTTATTGAAGCTTGAAAGCATCAGTCCACATTAAAATGAAACAAGAGACCCTTATATTTTGTAATTTAGTTTTTCACAGAAGAAAGAATTGCATACGTGTTTGGTACAACATGAGAGTGAGAAAATAGTAACCTTTACCATGAATAAGGAATCTCCTTCTTTATCACAGATTCTCTCAGTTGTATAAAACAAGCTCATTTGAAGTTGTTGGAGGTCAGAGAGACTCATGTGTCTCTCTCCTGCTCTGGATTCCCCTCACATCAGCTCTGCGTCTCAGCTCTTTCACACTCAGATCACAAGGAAAGTTTCAGACGGGAACGCAACACAAGACACTCAGGAGAGCCAGAGAGAGGAGACAGTGATTAATCTCTTCCACTCCAGCAGATGGGGAGACTGAGCGAACGAATCCCCAGCGAGAGGCTCTTGGACAGATATCAGAGGCTTCCTATGGCAAACGGCCCATCAGCCACTAACAAATAAAGATAAGTAAGCAGCAAAATGGTGCTTCATTAAGGTTTAGAGGCTTCACCTTAATTGCAGGCCAGAATGCCATTCTGAGGGAGACAGAGGCAGGTGGGCGAACAAACTCTCCAAGTATTGTGTGCAGAAAAGCAGAACATTACAAGAATAAAAGAGAAAAGGCATTTATAACAAGGAACATTTTTTTTTTTCTGAGTGATGATAGCAGTTTTACTGATTAACAAGATCTATACTGTATATATCCGCCCGTGTGTCTATCTAAAGTATCTATCTATATGTCTATATACATCTGTCTGTCAGTATATGTACCTACCTATTGTCTTTCTGTCTATACATCTATCTGTCTCTCTGTCTAACCATCTATATCTATTCATCAGTCTACCCACCAATTTATACATCTATCTTTCTACTTTCCTATCTATCCATCCATCCTTCCATCTATCAGTCTACCTACCAATCTATAGATTTGTCCTTCTATCCATCCATCTGTACGTCTGTCTATCCATTCATCCATCCATCTACAAACATATTTACACACACACACACACACACACACACACACACACACACACACACACATCTATTAGTCCATCTACCTATCTATCCATGTCTATCTCTCTCTACCTATCTATACATCTGTCAATCCTTCTATCTATCTATCTATCTATCCATCTATCAGTCTACCTATCTATAAAGTATGTCTATCTATCTACCTTTTGTA
Source organism: Tor tambroides (assembly GCA_021397915.2). Classification (NCBI taxonomy): domain Eukaryota; kingdom Metazoa; phylum Chordata; class Actinopteri; order Cypriniformes; family Cyprinidae; genus Tor; species Tor tambroides. The sequence continues at coordinate 32,387 of JAFVLL020014849.1, read as the reverse complement.
CAGTATTTATCCATCTATGTCTCTGTCTATCCCACTATCCATCTATCAATCCATTTGTCTGTATTTCTATCTGTCTATCCATCCATCTTTATCATCTGCTGATTAAACATCATGACCATATCAGGAATAATTATTAATAATAATAAACGCAGAAGTTGTTTGCAATCGTGTGATATAGGGCTATATGGTTTTTAAATGTAATCTGTAAGATTGTGATTATTTTTTCCTGATTTTCCACCTCTAACTACAAAATCAACATGATTTTTTTTTTTCATTTTCACCCTCTCAAGGGTCTGCTGAAACAGAGCAAGACAATTTCTTTTCTTTTCTTTCTCAAAATCTTTTTCTCTCCTCAATGTCAAGACATTCAAATTCAAACAATAAAAGGCATTTGAGTCAGTGTGAGTTCTGAGGCATTTAAGTTCCAATGTGAAGAAACTCAACGACACTGGTTGGGGAAACAGGGTTTGGGCAAAACTAATTATGTTTGTCCCAATGTCATTTAGCAGCTGGTTAGGTAATCAGTGTTTATGAAGCAACACATATCCAATGCAATATGCTGGTAAAGACTTAATTTCACTGCAATACTCAAATAAGCATTTAACACTGCATAATGAGCAACCTTTAGGATTTAAGAGTATTTTCCTCACTAACGGCATAAAACAGTGTGTACAGCACACATACAGACATGCGCGCACACACTCACACATAGACAAATATTCACGACAATAGTAAAGCAAACAGATATGACTCATTTCCAGAGGAGCAACCCAACATGAGAGAGCTGTTCCTTTCATTCACCGTCCCAGAGACACCTTAAGCAAACATTTCTCAGACAGCACCCAAATTCAAAATGTAATTTTATATTCTCAAACACACAGTGCTGTTTTCATCTCCAACCAGCAAAACACACAATCCATAAAGCTCAAGGTCATGTGTTTCACAGAGGTTCCCAAGTACCATATTTGGATATTCTGAAGTTAATCATTGAGATCAGGAATTTCTAACAGCGCAAATGTTTTGGAACCTAATCAAATGTTGGTGTGGTTTTATGAAAGTCAGAGAAATTATTTAATGACTAAATCAGTCTGATTACATTAATACATCAACAAGAAAAGGTCAGGTCAAACTACTTAAAATATGAAATATTTGTGAAATAATGTGAAAACCGTCTTACCTTTCTCTCCAAGGTCAACAGATATAATTTAACAATGTATAAATACACAGCTGACCGCCACCACATATAATTCCATGGCTAAAAAAAAGAAAATACCTGCTTTTTCCTAAGTTTTACCATCAGAAATGACTATTTACTGTCACAAGTGGCCTTTTGGGTGCTGCTCTGTAAGAGAAACGTTTAAAGTTCATGGCAAATCATCCAGCAAACTAACCGTGTGCTCAGAGTTTGCTCATTAACTACATTTCACACAGCCCACAATTCTGTGCACTCTGTTCTTTATTCAAAATCTTGTTGAGGAAAACCAAGCATATTTCAATTCATTGTACTGTAAAGTTCCTGTACAATGGACTTATTGTGTGTAATCCATTCATGGCTTCCCAGCATCCCTTTGGAACTTACTCAAGTGTAATGTACGCAGACACAAACATGTGAGGCATTCTTTATATTGATTGCATCTTTTATTTGAATAATGATGATTATTAATTTCAGATCCTGACGTATTGGATTGTTGATCACTTTAGTTTTTGTTTTTTTTTCACAAATCACAGTTGAGTAATAGATGCAAACATTTCTTTTGAGCACAATGCTTACACGCTATATTTTCAAAGGCATACACGAACCCAAGAAAATAACGGCATCATCTTTTGCCCGATAATATCATTCAGTCCAATGAAGACTTCTGACGGTCACCGAAAAATCTTAGCGAATTTTAAAAGACTTAACGTTTGCTCTTACAGTAAGTGTTTGTTTAAAGGTTTCGAATTGTAAATACGCAGCATACAAAAACTCATTTGCGTCCCCATAAAAACAACAGTCAGAAGGCACTTTGTTTGGTACGAGAGAACCAGAAAAATTAAAATCACAGTTGTTGGAACTACCGATGACGCCGCGGAAAAGACTGCCTGCATAGCCTGAACAGAAAAAAAGTTCAGTCTTTTTACACCGGTCCAGAAAAATAGCACGTCTTGTTCTTTTTCCTGGTAAATATACTCAAGGATAGTAAACTCTTGTGTTTCTTTTATAAAACGATGCTTTTTTTCTTTATTCTGCATCAAAAGTTGAAATAAACTGAGTGTATATATTTGCTTGCCAAGGAATTATGTTGGCCGTTGGTCCATTGAGGGTGATGGAGTGGCGTTCGTTGGGTGAGTGGTGTCCTCTAGAGGCCAGGGCCGAATGGTGGCTCGGCCTGAGATGGCTGGAGGGGGCGTTCATGTTTGCAAGGCAGTGCTGGACCCGTATGCTACCTGGCCCTCAGGCTCTGTAACACACTGTAAACATCCGTCTCTTTGCTCAGGCCTTCAAACAGTGGCAGTAAATCCAGCAGCTCAGTGTCTGTCATGTCATCAAACCACGACTGCACCGGCACCTGCAAACACACAAACAAGTAACTTTAAGCACAAGCTGAAAACACACTTTTTTTTTTTTAAATAGTAGCTTTGCACAATAAAAATACCATTTGCAGTATTTTTGACTGTGCAAAGAAAATAGTTTTATTAAGAAACATTTGATCATTGGGTAACACTTCAGTATACGGACCAATTCTCACTATTAACTAGTTGCTTATTAGCATGCCTATTATTAACATATTGACTGTTTATTAGTATTTATAAAAGCAAATATTCTGCATGACCATATTCTACATCCCTAATCCTACCCAATATCTAAACTGGACAACTAACTTCCTAACTATTAATAAGAAGCAAATTAGGAGTTTATTGAGGCAAAAGTCATAGTTAATGGTTTGTTGATAGCGAGAATTGGAGCTTAAAGTCACCGATCACTGTATAGGGCCTCTTAATAAGGCATAAGATACCCCCCTCCAAAAATGAACATTCTTACGACTTTCTAATGCAGAACATATTTTGAAGATTTGAAATGACACAAAGGTGAATACATAATGACAGAATTTTCATTTTTAGCTGAACTACCCCTTAAAGAAAACACACAGAAAAGACTTTAACAGTTTAACAGTGAAATTTCTAAATTTGTTCAATAACTAATGCTTTTTTAAATGTGTTTTCAAGCTACTTGTTCTGTCCCTTTAAAAATTCATAATTTTTCTGTCTCTTAATTAAAAAAAAAAAAACTCTTTATAAAAAGGCCTCTTTAGACCACTGATATCCCCTATAATACTAAAAATCCTTCATATATATATATATTTTTTTTATATGGAAGTACTAGGGATGGACAATTTTTGTGGGGGGGGCATTTAAAGGAAATTTTCTAAAATAAAAAAAAAATAAAAAAGTAATTATATAATCGATATAACTGTAATAATACGGTAATAATAATGTAATTACTATCATTATTCTTGTTGTTATTGTATTATAATTATTGTGACTAAAAACAAAATAAGAAACATTAGAACTGTAGTAATTCACTCTAAAATAAAAAGTGTTTAAAATATAAATAATAATGTATTATATTATTATTTTATTAGTTAACAGGCTTTAATCAGCACCTTTAGCTCATTAGTTTGAATACAGATTAACACCTTCTCATCTAACAGGAGGGATGCAAGCGTGTGTAGGAGGTGACAGCACAGAGGTACAGTAGGATCTGCCTGACTGCAGCTTCCTCCACAGGTCTCGCACTACACACTAGCTATAATTGATGAGAAGTTTTGACAAAGGAGTGTAAAGTGCCAGTGGCTGGGTTCCACCTCATTAGTTCTACTGAAAAATGATTCTGGGATAAAGACGTAAATTCATGCACTTGGAGTCAACATGCAACCTATATTATATAGTAATAGTGTATTCTGATGCTGTAATAAAAAATTAATTGCAAGTGCGGCCCACAGTGACATACAGCGTTTTCTGGATGGAAGATGTAGGAGGCAGGTGAGTTGTCCACTATGATGACTTTGTTGAGCTCTCGGCCCAGTCGGCTGAGGTCTTTGACGTAGTTCCCTCGGTGGAACACGCAGGATTCCCTGAAGAGCCGTGCCCTGAACACGCCCCACTGGTCCAACAGGTCTGCTACAGGGTCAGCATACTGCAAGACCAAAAATAGAGATGAACAATACAACAATCACACTATGACCAGACGGACAAACCTTCCCATTGGTATTTTGTGTTTCCAAATTAAAAAAAAAAAAAAAAAGTTTAATCCAAAAATAGTACAGAAATGTATGTCAAAAATATATATTTAATATATATTTGATACATAGTAAAATATTTATTATATTTTTAAAATATTGACTATTTATTACAAATAAATCTATTATAAAAAATAAATTACAAAAATGAAGCTAAGCACTTTGGCAGCAGAGTGTCAGTAGCACTCCAGCAAGGTAATTCTTGCAAAAGAATAATAATAATAATAATAATAATAATAATAATAATACATTAAAATTTAAGGAATTCAAAATATTTAAATAAATTAAATTAAACAATCAAATAAATAAATAACTACTTTACGTATCTGACTCAAATTCAGCCCCCCCAAAAAACGCATGAAATAAAATATTCATATTATATATTTTTTTTTACAAATGTAATCATATAATAACAATAAATGAATTTAAAATGAACAAATTAGTTAAATGTGTACATAAATAAATATATAAATAAAAGTATACATACATTATATATCTGACACAAATCCAGGCAAAATAAATTTTTACAATTTTTGTATTTTTTTTTTTACAAAATTAATAATGTAGTAATAATAATAATAAAAATAATAACAATAATGAATTAATTAATAATGCATAAATAAACACTTAATAAATAAATACATTTTTCAATAAATCATTTTTACAAACCCTATCCAAACAACATTCGTATATGGATTTAACTCTAACTGAATCCCCTCAGCTTTTGAAAAACTGAGATAAATTTGTGCTACAATAAGATGTCATTCTATTTTGACAAGGAATTGGTATACGTGCTGCTAAAAATGAACGTTTGGCATTAAAAGCATTTCATATAAATACCACTGGTGCATAATACATCATCTCATGAACAAGATAAATGATTATTAATGCATGAACCAAACCCACTGCAACCTTTCTGACTCAGTTTCCCCACACATCATTTTTTTATTATATAGGTATATATAAATCACACAGAACAGCGAAATCGCTCTAAACAACATTAAAGTTCCTCAGAGAGTATCTCAGAGGAGATGGATCCTGTGAGCTCCACTGACTTCACTTCATGGTTTATTTGCATAAAGTTCAACTTTTCTCAACTTTGTTGAGTCACTGGATTCACACATATCGCAATGGTAACATTGCTAATGTGAGCTTTCACTGAAAATGACTTCCGTTGCTAATTCAAGTCTGTAAAATATTGGCCAACTGACCAAATATTGAAAAATACTGACCAGAAATTGCAAGCTGTTAGTCAGTCCTAAAGATCGTTTATATGCAGTCTGAAGAAACCTTGGGAAATCTTACCTTAGCCAGGCTGGCTGTAAAAAGAACACATTCAAACAGTTCGCCCATTTTCTGCAGAAACTCATCCACATGAGGCCTCTTCAGCACGTAGACCTTCAAACAAACCAAATAAACAGCTATTACTAATGGAAAGTAATCACTTCATCTCTTCTGCAGAAATCAGCTGACATGGAACTTTCAACAAACCTCTTTGTAGAGTTTCGGTCTTCAACATGTTGTTCAGTTGCTGCAACCCAGTGCAAGTAACCAAGAACAGGCCAACCCTGATCCACAAAGCCTATCCTGGATTACTTGAACCAGGTACCAGCCACTCTGCAGATGTTTTCCAGCAACAAACGAGCCATATTGACTCACTATCAACACACTTCAGACTTCCCTCAAGTGTGTTTACTCTTTCGGCTGTGTTCAGACTGGTGACATTTGTTTACTTCAAGTTAGTTACCTCAAGCAAGTGCTGCTGACTACATCGCACCCAACGACTCGAGGAGAATGATAAAAAGGAAGTCAGACTGTGATTTAGCATGAACCCTTTGGGGCCACTCACATATTACTACTTCTTAAAAGATGAAAGGACAGACAAAAAAACGAATAAAAATACAAAGCCTCAGAGGACACAAGCTGGAAACAGTAAGACATCATTACCACTGATGTCTTAATACAGCAGAGAATGCACAGAACAGAGAGGTCGTAGTCACTAAGATGTATTTTATGTTGCAATTCTAAATGAAATATTTTTACAGGAATATTCTAGGTTCAATAAAAGTTAAGCTTGATGTGGCACAATGTTGATTACCACAAAAATGTATTTATACTTTTCACACTATTTATTTAAAAGAAGCAAAAATTGAAGTTGCAGTGAGAACAGGGTCAATGCATAACTTGCTGTCAAAATTAGCGCGTTAACGTGTGCGATTAATTTTTCCAGTTTAACAGTTTAACAGTATTTCATAGAGACATCAGTAGGCTATTGGTATTAGTGATACTTGCCTTCAGTCATAAAAAAAGATGCCATGAAACAAATATTAAAAAATATACTGATTTATGTTGTTTCTACATTATTTTGAAGATTACATGTGAAAGTATTGCAATATAAAAGTATATTTAAAAACTTGTTAGGTGAGATTAATCACGATTGATTTCAGAAAAAAATGCAACTAACAGCAACTAATAGCACTAACAAATACACATGAAAATGATCATAATTTTAACAGTAAAATACTGTGAATAAAGTGAAAAAGAACAAGTCTTAAATTTTTCTTATCAGTTATGAACATTAGGGTTTTATGTTACATTTTATGTTGTTAATGTTTATTGCATTATTTTTGTCACGTTAAAATGATGCTGTTTTTTATGACATGCTCCTTGTATATACAGTATTTTACCTTGTGAACAAGCTAGTTGTGATGAATTTTGATTCATCATGTGTCTTTATTATTATTTCAGTTAATGAAGTGTAGATTTTTTGGCTTTGTTTTAATTGTACATTAAATTTCAATCTCTAAAATCTAAAAAGTTGCTATTATATTTTTGCAAATAATATCTGGCAACCACAGCTGCTTTTTTTAAACCATATATTTTTTTAAATATTTACATTTGTACAATATAGTAGCCAAGTAGATTATGTAACCAAAAGTGTTAACATGATTTAATGTGAAAATCACTTGAATAACGTTTTCTGTGTGAAGTTCCAATTTTACAACTTTATCTAATTTTACAATTTTGTTTACCAGTGCCCCAAAACAGCTGTAAAATGGATTAAGCAGTTTTATGACTCAAATTTTAGCATTTTATAATGTTAAGTGCTTTAATAAAATTATTTTAAATCCTCCAAAAATTGGTTCCATCCACATCCATTGTAAGTGCCTCATTGTAAACCTTGATTTTTTTTTGGTTCTGTTTTTAAAGGAAACAAAGGACGAGTCATACTGATATTTACTTTTATTATCCCACAAATGCTGTCCATTGAGATGAACTTGTATGGAACCTGTAATATTCCTTTAATTTCAATTTATGACACAGCTTTTCAAGATTACGTGACATTGTAGCCCAAAAAACACAGTCCAGATTCAAAGGGGCCAACAGCTTTGTTAGTAATCCATTGCCGACAAAGTGTGAACATTTACCCACGGCTACGTTTGAACCCATTTGCACGGTACCTGATGAACTGTTCCGTCAATCTCCACAGGGACTATAAAGTCTGCGTTGCTGATGGGCTGCGGGCACAAAACAGGAAATCACACATTAGGAGCCTGCTTGAAACCGACTGTAAGCATGTTACAGCTGTATCAGCTGCGCTGTTCTCTGAGAGAGCCAGAGGGGGGCACAGCTACCTGTAGTCAAGACTTTCAATTAGACTTCTTTGAGCGTGTATGTGCATGAGTGTGCGCATTTGAGCGTGTGTGTTTCTGACAGCTGACTGCATGGAGCTGGAACTGCAAGGGTCTTTGAAAAGAGACTTGATACGCTTTTAAAGAAAGCGGAGGGAGAGAGAGGAGGAGAAGTGCTGTAGAGCGCTGGGAGACGATGAAAGAGACTCAGCGGGTGGCTATGAGCTGTCTTAATGCAGACAGAGTAAGGGAAAGGAAGATGACGAGAGGAGAACTTTTGCTCTCTGCACTTTTCAAGGGCTTGTTAAAAACAAGGAAATTCTATGGATCTCAGTTCTGATTGGACGGCAGAGGAGGCGGCTCATCCAGTATCTGACCTGGCTTACATAACATCATGACTGTGAAGGATAGTTTCATTTACAACAGGCAGACTGCAGAACATAATATTCTTAATTAGTATTTTTCTTAATTAGTCTTGTTATGAGAAAACTAAACTCATATAAATATATAATTTTTTAACGTGTGTGTGTGTGTGTGTGTGTGTGTGTATGTATGCATGTATTAAGTAAATTTATTTTAAGAATGTGTTTACTGGAAAACAACAAACCATTAAGAATTCTTTTTTCTCAATTAACAGTTCAAATGTTTATCTAGAAATACAGAGGACAGATTTTTGAATGTTTTAGTAATTTAATGTCTGTCTGAAATAAATATTTAATGAAGGGACTGATTTCAGATCAGTTTTCAGTGTCAACTGATTTACACATCAGTTCATAATATGGCCAGCAGGAGGAGTGGATGATCTATATGGGGACTGTGACACTGGTACAGCAGTATTTATTAGCTAGAAAAAATGCAATATACTGTATATTTAAAATACATATATATCTAACCAAACTTAACATATAAATTGGCAGTTAGGTCTTGCATATAAAAATATTCTGACTCATGAAAATTAAGAATTCCAGACAGCCATGTATTCAAACTATTTAAACCACTAAAATTAAGACTTCACGTATTTATTTTTTGTTTGTTGGCGATGAAGTACAGACTTCTGGTCAATATTGTAAAAGTATTATGTCTAAGTCTAAAACTTAAAAAATTCCACTGCGTTAGATACAAAATATTTAATATTCTTCTTCAAATATTCTTTTTGTAGTCACTATGTAAATTTAAAAAAAAAAAGGAAAAGAACATCTGTCACTGAGAAAATCAAGCCAACTGAGATGGAACATGCTAAGCAATAATTATAAGTAATAGAATATATTGTAAACACTAGTCAAGTATGGTCACAGTCAAATCTTTTTTATGTAACTGTGAGCATACCTTTCCGATGTGATGTGTGTGTACGTGGGTGTGTGTTTTGGTGTCAGGATGGGTGCATTTGTGTGTGTATGTGAGGTTGTGAACGCGCACAAAGGCATGCATCCCTCTCTCTGGGCCTCTTTCTCTCAGTCGCCGCCTTTCTCTCTTCTCTGAGCAAAAACAGGAGCTGCCAGGCAGACATTTTAAAGGAGGACAGGCTTAACAAAACACAGTTATTAGTCTTAGAGAAAACACATTCAGTATCTGTCACTGTCTTTCTCCTTTGGGAGCGGGGAAGTATCCAGCTGTGAAAGACGTATGCATTAAGCAGGATGCGTGTACATATGTAAATGAAGGGTGATTGAGTGTAATCAACTGGCCATAGTTGTTTATTTGACCATGCATGTGTGTGAGAGAGAGCTAAAAACCAGCCTAAAACCAAGATGCAGAGAAGTGGGTCACTGCGCTCAGCAGGTGGCTCCCCGAAGCGCTATAGGGACCAGACAAACATTTAATCTCGGAAGAGGATTTAATTCATTTGGGACTTCCAATCCACCCCAACAACCTCAAAATACTGCCAATGCCTTCTGTTATCATGTCTTAGGTTGCTCAAAATATTCATCTGGCCACTCAAAAACAATGCTCAAAATTTGCTCAATGTTTATTTAGAAATGAGGAATGAAATGGAAGCTCTGTTCCAAAATGCAGCCTCACTGTCTAGTCCCTACATAGGTAGCTTCCTTCTAAGGGAGCACTCAAACTGAAATAGGATCTCATAAGTGACCGAATTGGAATGGTCTATATAGGTAGAAACTCCATACAAATAGCCCTCTGCAAGAGGGACCTGTCTTAGGGCTGGACGATATGACCTAAAATCAAAACCTTGATTAGTTTAACACTTTACCTCAATTACGATTATTGAACGATTATTTTAATTTTTTATTTATTTTTATTTTATTTATTTTTGCCCTCATAGTTCATTAAAGGTTTGCACTGTAAATATACTCAACTATTAAAGGTGGGATAATTTTTCTAATGAAATAGTGCATTTCTAATATTTCGAACAATTGAAATAAAAGCACACTGCTTGAAATGAAGACGTCTTATGAAAAAAGTCACATTTCAGTTTTATTGTAAAAAAACAAGTTTCCTAAAAAAAAAAGAAAAAAAAAAAAAAAAGAAAATAACTTTAATTTTTTCCTAACTAAATAAAGGTCTTCTGATCGGTCCACTGTTTTGGAACTGATATTGATGAGTGGTGCTGCGTGTAAAAGTTTCAATTTTTTAACGCGCCACTCACGTGCGAGGCGCTGCAAAAGACACGAGCGCAACGGTCATACACACCTATATAGCACCGACTACACACGCAGTAGTATGTTTTTAAGAGGAAAGTATTAATAGGATTAAAAAAACAAAATAACCGCCAGGAGAACCTGTCTCACAATTTGTTCCAATAGAATTTGACTTCAGCATGTTGCTAAGTTATAACACATAACACTCTTATTAAAATGCATAACACAGACAAAAACTACTTTCCTGAATGGAAAATAAGCATTCATAATCAACATTTTGTCTGCATTCTTCACCTTCTTGGATTACTGTGAATTGTGGGATTTCCTTCTTCGCAAAGGATAGTTACGGCACTAAATTCGGCCAAAACAAGTTATCTTAGGAGGTAGAATAATGAAAGGTATAGTTCACCAAAAAATAAAATTCTGTCATTAAGCAGCAACACAACAGACACGTTCAAGGCCCAGAAAGGTAGTAAGGACATCGTTAAAATGGTCCATGTATCATCAGTGGTTCAACTGTAATGTAATGAGAATACTTTTTGTGCGCAAAGAAAACAAAAATAACTTTATTCAACAATTTTTTCTCTTTCATGTCAGTCTTCGACGCACATTCACTGGAGTACCACAACACACGCGACTATTGTCACATGGACTATTTTAACAATATCTTTACTACCTTTCTGGGCCTTGAACGTGTCAGTTGCATTGCTGTCTATGCAGACTCAGAAAGCTCTCGGATTTCATCAAAAATATCTTAATTTGTGTTCCGACGATGAACGAAGGTCTTATGGGTTTGAAACGACAAGAGGGTGAGTAATTAATGACAGAATTTTCATTTTTGGGTAAACTATCCCTTTAAGATGCCTCCCTACATAGGCAGCTAACTAGGTTTTAAAACAATATTTAGCAACACTTGGCGCTATTCAAAAGCTTGTCAAATAAAGAACGGCAATGGCTGCCAAAGTAAAAATGATTAGCAAGGCATAGACTCATTATGCCACTAATTCAATGCTATATGAAGTATCATAATATCAAAATTGTACTATTTGTTCGTGTGTGTATTCAGAAGTACCTTGAAGGAGCTGTGCACGAGGGTCTCGTCCAGGTCAATGACCACACAGTTCTTGCCGTAATCATTAATGCTGATCTCAGGCAAGAGGTATTTGGCTGGAGGCTGGAGGAAATATGGCACAGATGAATACAAAGAGGAGAGAAGAGCAAACAAGCAGGATAAAGATGCATGCTTATCATATCAGCCAGACATTCAGAGTTATAATCAAAAGCTACAGGTCCTCCTCCAATGAGAAACAACATGCACTGGAAATTGTTCTGTTGTTGTCCCAAATGAATCCCAAATGATGTACCGGAATCTGGTGGTTTTGGATAACCTTGAAACAACGATCATAGCTTTGTGCTAAAGTGACTGTCCCCCCTGGTTTGGCATCACTGCCAAGTCGCGTTGCCTAAGCACAAGCTGCCTCTGTAGATGGTCCGCCAGTAAAGGGAATGAGATGTCCTTTACTAAGCCTGATCTGAGGGAGGCAGATGGACTTGCCTATGGGAGCAAAACACACTCTCGTATATCTAAAGATGCAAGCGAAGTCATATACAGCGCATGCAGGCATGCATAATGTATGCACATTCATGACACTAAAATGCCAAATATCTTTACATGTGCATTTTAGCATGAGTGTGCATTAAAGGTCATGGAGGATAGTGCATGGGCTGGATGATTTATCTGTGCCAGTATGAATCTGCTGGAGTCCTCCATGACCTTTCACTGCTGATATTTCCACCTCATCAGGTTTGAATAACTATTTGCAATTCGAATGACATTAAACTACATGAAAGTATAATTATTAATGTACTTAATAATTATTCCAGTATGTACTTTAAGTATATAAAATGTGATCAATGTGTGAAACACGGAATAAACCTATAGCCTAAAAAAGTGAGTCTCAGTGTATGACCTTAATATCAGGAATACCAAAAATTATTTTTATGTTATGACTAATAACTGATAAAAGCTGATATTAAAATTCTGCATTATTTACAATTATATATATATATATATTTTTTTTTTTTCCTGAAAATGATCATTTCACTAGAGAAGACCCTTATTTGTTGGCTGTGGTTGTGTGGATTACTTTGAAGCTGCCAAAATATACATTTTGGACCATCAAAAATGGTCTATGCTGAACCCCGTTCACTTGCATTAGAGTAAATTATCAGGAAATTTTCATTTTTGGCTGAACTTTTCCTTTGCAATATTATAATGTACAGTTTGAAAATTAATATTACAATATATAATATTAAAATTAATATTACTCAGTACTTAAATGTATAATTACACTGTAACAAAGACACCTTAAAATAAAGTGTAACCAAATAACTTAATTAACTTAAAATTATTAGTGATTAAAGACTAAGTGAATGTTAGATGACAGCAAATGCAATTTAAATATATATATATATATATATATATATATTATATATATATATATATATGTATATATGTATATATATATAAAAATAGGGAAATGAACATGCACAATTCAGTATCTAATATTCACCAATACTAATAAGTAACATTTACAATATTGTTTTTTAGGGTTTTGCCATCACAGAGGAAACATTCGGTCCCCACATGGATACACAAACAAGACCACACAGATGGTCAAATTTATGCATGCTCCATGAGTACAGGCAATTACATCATTACATTATATCTCTGAAGACTTCACGGCTTTCAAACAATGCCTTAACCATAATTGAAGCCTCATGTCGTGTCAGTCAATCCCAGCATTCATTTCATGGTTTTCAAACGCTCTAACATTTATCACTTGCTTGCATTATGATAATCTGTTTGCTCTGAGTGAAAAATGACAGTCAGCAGTTTGTGGTTCACTAAATTCCCAACTTAACCTTTGCCCCAATCCAGACACTTTCAAAATGCATTAGAGAGAAGATACTGAAATCATGCAGTTGAAAATTTCAGCCATTAGTGTCAGCCAGTCAGAGCGGGAGGCAGTGAGACATTCCCAGCTGTCATCTTAGAAAACACCAGCGAATCCGAGGTTTGATTACAATTACTGTGAGAATTAAAACTCCTGCCAGCGTTTTCTCAGTGTGGATGCTCGGTTTTGCTGAGCAGGCAGAGGCAGGTGGCGTGTGTTTCAGGATTTGGGTATACCCTATCTCAGGCTTAGCATGAAGGCCTGGCTTGGATCAGCAAACCTCACCACACGCTCTTCCTCTAGCAGGTGCAGTGTGGGATGATTTGACTTTCTGAGACTGCTGTTGTCCTCAAGTACAGTGTATTGCTATCAGGACTACCAGTCTCCCAATTACATAAACCATATGACTCTATAACTGGGTTTAAAACTAAATGAAATGGCATTCGCCACATATTTACAGGGGTAGTACACCCAAAATTAAAATTTTGTCAACAGCTCATGTCAAAAAAGTCTTTTGTCCACACAATGAAAGTCAATGGGGTCCAATCAGTGTTGTTTAGGATTGTATGGAAGCCCGTTTCTGCCACTGAATAAAAAATTAAAAAGGTAATTGCGAGTTTTTATCCTACCATCTCACTTTTTTTCTTGCAACTGCGTGTTTACATCTCGCAATTCTGACTTTTTTCTCCTCAGAATTGGACTCACAATTGCGAGTTTATCCCAATTCTGAGGAGAAAAAAGACTGATATAACATGCAATTGCGAGTTATAAAGTCAGAATAGTGAGTAATGAAGTCAGAATTGTGAGATATAATTTATAAGTTGTAGTTCTGACTTTTTTCTCAGAATTGCGTGATATAAACTCAGTTACAAGAAAAAAACTCAGAATTGCGAGAGATAAACTCACAATTCTGACTTTTTTTCTCAGCAATTCTGACTTCATAACACATAATTGCGAGTTAAGTCAGAATTCTGAGATATAAACTTGCAATTCTGACTTAATTCTCGCAATTCTGACTATTTTCTCGCAATTCTGACTTTTTTTCTCAGAATAACAGATATATAAAGAGATATAAACTCGCAATTCAGAGAAGATAGTCTTTTTTTCCCTCAGAATTGGACTCGCAATTGCGAGTTTATATCTCACAATTCTGACCAATTCTGACTAATTCTGACTTAACTCGCACTTGTTTGTTATAAAGTCATAATTGTGAGTTTTTATCTCACAATTTTGACTTTATAACTCGCAATTGCGAGTATATATATATCTCACAATTCTGAGAAAAAAGTCAGAATTGTGAGTTTGTATTATGAAATTCTGAGAAAATAAGTCAAATTGTGAGAGAAAAAGTCGCAATTACCTTTTTTTTTTTTTTTTTAATTCAGTGGCAGAAACGGACTTCCATACAATTGACTATTGGCAAAAACTGTTAAAAAATTCTTCCAAACATCATCTTTTGTGTTCCACAGAAAAAAAAACAGGTTTGGAATGACATGAGGGTGAGTAAATGATGACAAAGTTTTCATTTTTGGGTGAACTATCCCTTTAACTTTAACAAATTTGGAATTTTGAGTGAAATAGAATATTCAATTGGAAATAATCAAGCAGTTTGTGCATTTGATCAGTTTTGATCACATATGGCTAATATATTTTGATATTAAGGTTAATATTTTACCCTCACGCATGTTGCTTATGGGGTTTTCTACTGACAAAACCTATCAAAAGGCAGAGTTATTACATTCTGATGAAAGATTATGAAAACAGTTTTTTTTTTTTTTTAGAACAACATGAAACGATATGGACAACAAGACATTTACTGAAGTACTGATATCGATCAAAACATTTTGATAAGATCTGAGCTGTGCATGAGTGTTTTTTGTAATGATTGAAAGTAGATGCAGGCAATAAAAAATAATCTGCACTGAAGGATTGTACAGGTCATTGCAAAATGTATAGCTGTGGACCGTAGATAAGTGATAGGCTAATGTTAAACAACATGAAAATAAACACTACACTGAAGCCACTTTTTGTAAAATCTATTCAATGTATTTTTGTCACAATAACATAATTATCTTCATGTAATTAATTCAATTCAAATGTTTAATCCACTGAAAGCCCAAGGTTTAAATCCTCCTGTCTTTTATGCACAATATGTGGCTGTTTTCCAAGATGCTGCATACTTTATGTAAAGTGGTGTAAAAGCTTAATGCATCCCAGAAAAATGAAGTCAGGCAGGCTTCTCTCAAAAGACGCAAATATATGCATAAGCATGCAGGCAAAATAAAAAAGATAATACATACACTGGGAATAGGGATGACCTGGACCTGATCACACTGAGAAACAAACCCAGATAAAAAGAGAGGGAAAAAAAGAAAGAAAACAAAACGGAGGGAAGAGAATCATCAAAAAGAAAAAAAAACCCCACAAGCACAACAAACACGACAGTGAAAGCAAACATCGCAACAGAGTTGACGAACAATTGTACATTATTATTACATGACTGATTAACACACAGACAGACATGCTGACAAAAATCACATCCTTGTTCACAGCGTAATCCTGTCAGGATTCTCTCTGTAAGGGCTGTAAAACACATAGGTTTCGTTTCAAGTGTCTGTGGGTCTAAAACAGGGCAGCTTCGAGCGCATGCACATGTAAAATAGCAGAACATTCCTCTGCAGATCGCGAGTCATTTGCAGGCAAACATTGGCGGTAATGCGATCTGATTCAGATCCATTTATAGCTGCCTGTACCTGCTTTGGCAGCACACATGAGTGTTTGTGGAGCGCTGTGGCTTAAAGTTTTGCCACAGACAGTGAGGTCATTTCACACGGTACACTGCCCAGCGTTTGTGTGTGTGTGTTTGGATGTGTGCAAAAGAGAAAGAAAGAAAAAGAACAAGAGAGAGAATGAAAATACACTAAACATTTTGCACAAGACACTTAATGTGCTGAAATAACTCTACAACATGAATAGTTACTGTAAAAGTGCACTCTGTAATTTTTGGTTAATATTGCGCCAGTTTTCATGGTGAGCAAGAAGTCTTATGTGAACAAAAGTGTCCGATAAACGGGTTTTTACCAAGATAAAATGAGTAGTACTCAGCTGGTCATGTGATGTCAACATGGCAGCCCCCATGAGGTGGTCTGCTCCATGTAAAATAAAACACTAATGTTAATACTAATGGACTATAGTCTTTGGGATGAGTGTGCAAAACAAAACAAAAAGAATAAAACAAGAAAAAATTAAAACTAAACTAAATAAAAATCACAATTCTCGCAGTTGTGTGTTTACATCTCACAATTCAGACTTTTTTCTTAGAATTGTGAGATATAAACTCGTAATTGCGAGTGCACTTCTGAGGGGAAAAAAGACCGATATGTTCTCACAATTGTGAGTCTTTATCACATAATTGTGACTTAACTCGCAACTGCGTGTTATAAAGTCAGTATTGTGAGATATAAACCTGCAATTCTTAGAAAAATGTCAGAATTGTGAGTTTATATCTCATAATTCTGAGTTTTTTCTTGCAAATGAGTTTATCTCACACAATTCTGAGAAAAAAGGCAGAACTGCAAGTTTATATCTCCCAGTTCTGACTTTGTAACTCGCAATTGCGTGATTATTATAAAATAATATAAAATGAATTAAAATAAAATGAAATGCCCCTTTATTTATTATAAAAGAACTCACACAGGGATCAAGTACATGACATGTGTGTACCATCCCAGTGTAAAGTTTTATTGCTCAAATACTGCCCTTTTACAGCTCTGGAAATTGAGTTTGAGGTTGTGTTTTCTTCAAGTATCTTAGTTTGTTTCTTCTAAAATTACTTAGGAAAAATAAAAACAGAAATAAGCATGTTAAAATGAATTAGCTCCTTTTTTTCCTGTAAGAATTTGATGAGCAATCACAGACTATTGATTGCAGACAGACTAGTCTCAGTCAAATTAGAGACTTTTTCTCAGGAGAAAACAGATCAGGAGCAAAAGTCTCAATTTGATTTTGTTCCCTAGAAGAAACAACTAAGATATTATAAAGATATCACTTGTGCTTTTTACTTTTCAACACAGTGACATTTGTTTTGCATAACTACTTTATTAACCTGAAAACAGCATAGACGACGTGCAAATAAACTACACTATCAGCAGACGCAATGCATTCTAAGTGTAAGTGTATTCCCCCTTAAGTGTACATAGCCAATGGGAGAAAGAGAGAAAGAAAAATAAAGAAAAAGAAAAGGAAGGAGGGGAAGGAACAAACTGGGCAGCAAGTAATCAATCACACAAGACACATACTTTATTGGAATTAAGGAACCAGTTCAGGAATGTGAGCGAGAGAGTGTGTGTGTATGTGGGTGGGTGGAAATTGAAGAATGTGTGTGAGGGGAAGCGGGCCCATCATTTCTAGAACTGGATGGTAAACATCACGGCGGGTTCACAGAGTTCGGAACAGCTGGAAAACTTTGCGGTGTGGACACGGGAACAGCGTGCACAGAGCCTGCATTCGGGCGCAGCTCGCAAACAAGAAAAAAAACCTCAGCTAAACCCAGAGAAAATGAGCAAAGTTTACTAATAAACAGACTTTATTTGGAGCTGGAACAACATTAGCAATTCAAACGCAGTAACTTAAACTCTCCAATCATGCATCCATTGCCGAAGATTTTCACGCAGTTAAAACTGTCGTTAGAGAAATAAATGAGGCCTCACCTTTGGAGGGCTGCTGTTCTCCTCAGCAGGTGGAGGGAGGGAGCAGGTCTTGTTGTTGGTGGCTGGTGGTTCCGCATTATAGTCCCGGAAACAGCAGAAGAAGGGACTAAAGATACTTCTGTTCCTGTGTTTCTTTAAACTGCTGTTGGACTGGGAGACTGTGACAGAGAAAAACACACACACACACACACACACCACACATTGGTCACTGCAATGCACAAACTGTTCAAAACATCTGGGGCTTTACCTTCCCTGCCCTGTAACTTAAAACCCGTCGGCCTCGCATACAGCACACATTCACGAAGGAGGTCGTAACGAGTGAAAAAACAACTGTCTGTCGGAGTTTGCTTATTGGTTACTGTGCACAGCTCACATGACCGAACAAGTGTGCAAACAGCTCCTTTTGTGTATTATGGTACACAGAACGCGTCTCCATGGGCGACTCTGTCACCTTTGACCCCTACTTTGCACGCCTGGTGTTCTGTGATTGCATTCCATGCACACAAGAGCACGTCATTGTGCACAGCAATATATCTCAAGTACAGTTATACAACCTGCTTAAAAAGCCCTCTATTGGGCAAAAAAATGCAAATCAGAGATTGAGTGTGCATGTGCATGAACATATGCATGATGTCAAGGGTCACAGTAAAATTAAAAATAAAATATCATAACATAAAAAAATAAAGTATAATCCCAAGGTTTGCACAGTCCCAAAATGAAGAAAGAGCATTTTTCAACAAAACAACAGTCACAAAAGTTTTGCATGATCCCAAAATAAAAACTCACAACAGATCAAAAATCAAAACAGCAGCTTTCCTTTTATAGTAAAAGAAAGTAAAAGAAATCACACAAGGTTTGTACAATCTCAAAATAACGGAAAAGCCTTTTCAAATTAACAAAACATAACAAACGGTAAAAACAAAAAGTAAAACAAACAAAAAACAAAAACAAATATTATGTACTCTTTATTGTAAAAGAACAGTCACAAAAGATTTAAATGATCCCAAAATAAAACAAAAAACTCAAAACAAAACTCACAACACATCAAAAATCAAAACACCAGCTTTGATTATAAAGTAAAAGAAAGTAAAAGAAGTTAGGTTATACAAGGTTTGCACAATCCCAAAATAAAGGAAGAGCCTTTTTCAAATAAAACAAAACATAACAAATATTAAAAACGAAACAAAGCAAAACAAACAGAACAAGCAAACAAAAAAATTATGTCCTCTTTATTGTAAAAGAACAGTCATATATTTTTGGACCATGTAACCCTAACATAAAACAAAAACAAAACTAAAAAGAGATCAAAACAGTAGCTTTTCTTTTAAAGTAAAAGAAATTTTAAAAATGAAAAAGCAAAACAAACAAAAGAAAAACAAATATTATGCCCTCTTTATTGTAAAAAAAAAAAAACAGTCAAAGAAGGTTTACATAATCTCAAAACAAAACAAAACTCAAAACAAAATTCACAACAGATCAAAAATCAAAACAGCAGCTTTCCTTTTAAAGTAACCCATCTGTCCATCTCACAGTAACATTCTGGTTATGTACACATATGTGCATGATATTTTGCCCAGTAACTGCAGGAACTACAAACAGTACTATGAGAAGAAATACTGAATATTTGCAAACCTACATCACTTGGTTGCACTCCAGCTGATTGCTAGGTAATAAACGGAAAGACTGGATGACAAAAACTCTCTCCATAGGTGATCTAATGAGGCATGCAGGCCAGGTATTGTTATTGGAAGAACAGGTCGCACTTGACAGCAACAGACGTTTGCCAAAATAGAGTGGGTAAGTCAAACATTCAGAAATTGTGCATTTGGAAAAGGTGTATTTTTTTTTTATCTTTTCTGTTAAACTGAGTAACAATAGGCTCAATCATTGATGACTGAGATGCTGGTCTAGATGTGTCTTTCTAGTCATACTGCTATCTTGTAACCTGCTGCGTTAAAGTGGCACAGTACAGATAGGGTTTCATGCTATCCAGGTCAGTCGTAAGGGCCAAGTGCTCTCATTATTGCAGTAATGCCTGTTGTTACTGCACCTTAAAGTGCTAACAATCAACCAATTGTACACTTTCATTAAATCAAGAACTAATACAATGCAGTACAATCTTCTAGCAGGAAAACATGGCTAGTGATTTTAAATGAGTTTAGCCTATTATTTGTTAATATATTACAATATTTGTTAATATTAATATAATTATTCAAGTAATCAGTTTGCTTTTAACGACTCTTTTAGTCCATGTATGTTAACTTTGAGGCCTCCTACACACATACTAATTTCAAAAGATAAAATTATATTTATTGATATATTTATAGGCATGACTTGGTGAGAGTTTTTTTATTTAAAATAAAATAAAATAAAATGTATTTCCTTGGCCAACCCAAACTTTCAGTTTATTTGAAATACATCAACACAAGACAGACCTGAGCTATATAATAGTTCATGTCAAGACATTATAGACCTCTTATTTATCAGGTTTTATGATTATAAAATTAGAGTATGCTAAATTAGATCACTTGAATGTGTATTTTATCTTTATGTGAGGTTTCTGTTTGTGTAAAACTTTTTGTGTCACTGATGGTCTTGGCCAGGTACAGTATGTCTTGTCCAAAAGCTTTTAAATCTCAGCGTGTCTAACCTCTTTAAATAAAGGTTAAATAAAAATAAAACCCGTGAGCCAAGCGGGTCTCAATCTCATAATGGAAGAAGCATTAGGGTAATAGCTTACAGCATCTGTCTGATTACTGCTATTGAAAAACACATAAGGTCACATCAGACCATGAGGAAATCCGCTTCCTGTGGCCCGGTACAGCTTGATGAGGTTGACAAGAACTCGGTCCAGCCCAAGTACTTCAGTCCTTATGATGATCCCCAAACAACAAGCTTTGGCTAAAATTCACATGTAAAAGTCTTAAAAGGTAGAAAAAACGCTATTGACAAAAAAAAGGTCACGTAAACAAAAGTATGACTGTTGTGAAAGAAACATTAACATTTTAAATACCATTTAAAATAAATAAATAAATAAATACAATGAAAATACCACAAGTAGAATGTTGACTACTAGACACAAAGAATACAAGAATAGGTAAATAAATAGAAGTATTTTTAAACAAAATAAAACAAAATTAAATTAAAAACAATTTACACAATTGTACACAATAGACACAATGAATCCAAGAATAGGTAAATAAAAGCATTTTTTAAATAAAACTAAATTAAATTAAATTAAATTAAATTAACAATTTACACAATTGTCTCATTTATTTCTGTATTTCTAAGTGCTGTACGAGTGCACACATTAAGAGACAATTTGAATATTCTAAAAATCCATTACCTCGGATATTTTTTCTTGTGAATTTGATCAGAAATGATTAACAATTGATTGTAGATGGGCAAGTTTATTGTATTGTTGTATTTTGGCAAGTCTTTTGAGATATTGTCGGGACTGAACAAGGCAACACATTTGAAATTATTGCTGTCCTCTTTATTATAAAGGAACATTCACACAAGGTGTCCCAAATAGAATTAAGGAAAAAGTTTTTAAAATAAAATAAAATTTATTCTGATCATTTGTAGAGAAAAAAAGAACAGTCACACAAGCAGCAAGTGTCTATTAACACACTGTAAGGTACTTGTGTTAAACTAATTTGAGGGGCGTCTCCAAAGACACTCCAAAGATAGAGACAGAGGCACTAGACCCTCTGATTTTCTATCTAACTATAATTACCTGTCAGTTGACAAGCTGGGCTCTGAGGCTTAACGAGATGTAAACGAGCCGAACGACCTTCCACACAGAAATGCTAGTCAGAGGGTTATTTAATAGAGTATTTTAAAACATAATTGCACTGTTGAACAAAGTTCTCGGGCTTATTATAATGAGTAACTAAGTCTACCGAGGACACACAGTCTGTCATAACACACGGTACGATCCAACCTCTGCGCTCACATTCCCAAAACACCGTTCCTGTGGGATCCCTCCCTCCCGAGCCTCCATTTTGAGGCTGTTGGTATTTTCCCGCCTTGATCGTCTGCCCAGCACGGCAGTCTAATAATATGCAGGTGGGAAGGACGCCAGAGGGAGAGATGGAGGGAGGGGGGCAAACAGGAGGTGGGCCACTGTAATGAAGCCTGTACCCTGTACCGCCCCCTGAACAACCATCCGTCCAACACAAACAGGGTTTTCTCCACACGCACACATACAAACATACCCATCTAAAAACATATTCTCTGGCTGACCACAGGAATGTGGCTGGAGTCAGTTTGCATGGCAGTGCCGTCCCTGCTACAGTGTGAAGAAGTGTTGTTTATTCTATTCAAATTCAACCTCACTCCACAAACTGTAGTTAACAGATGTCTATTCATGAATGCAAGCATTTGTCTAACAAAGCAGAGATTAGGGCTGCATGATTAATCAACATAAAACCGAAATTGTGCTAAGGCTTAGCGTGATTATCAAATTACAAAAAAAGCAATTTAATTAAATACATGAGCTGCATATTTCTGAGCGAAGCGTGGCAGTGTGTTCATTTACACGCTAGAAGTTTTCAGCGTCTCAGAATGGCTTGGCTAGTATAGTACATCTCTGCATGTGCTGTAAGTTTAGATCATTTATAACGCTTATAAACTGCCTGTTGTCAACAAAAGAAAAAATTAAGGCCTTCTTAAGTTGTTTTTTTTTTGCCAAAATAAAACCTTGATTGTCTAATGCTTCAAAGTGAAAAAATTAAGACAGCCATAAATAGAATAGTAATTTCAAAGCTGTACTGTGCCATAATAATAATAATAATAATAATTATTATTATTATTATTGTTATATTTTGTTAAATACTAGGTTTTTATATTTTACTGTGAAATATTACAATAATAATATTGTTTAATATTTTTATTTAATCATAATAATCTTAATAAAATTATTATCATCATTATTATTATTATTACTATATTCATTCTTATAGTCATTCTTATATACAGTATAATCACAAAGTTAATAATAATAATCTTAAAATTATTATCATTATTATTATTATTATTGTCATTCTGGTATACAGTATAATAATAATAATAATAATAATAATGGTGATAATAATAATAATAATAATAATTATTATTATTATTGTGTTAAATACTACATAATACTATGTAATACTTTTTATTTTTTACTGTGAAATATTATAATAATATTGTTTAATATTTTTATTTAATAATAATAATCATAAAATTATTATTAGTAGTAGTAGTAGTATAGTCATTCTGATAAACAGTATAATCACAAAGTTTTTATCCATTAAACTTGAGTTTTTTTTCTTCACAAATTAACAAAAAAAAAAAGTTTTTTTGTTTTTGTTTTCTTGTTCTGAAAGCTGATCTTAAAGACAAGTTTAATTAAAAAAAGATTAAAGATTAATTGTATTCCTCCTTTACGCTGTATCATCTTACTCAAACAATCTTTGTTGTCTTACTGAAGACAACTGATGAAGTCTTCCCTTAGGGTTTATGTAATAATTCTTATTTTAATATTTTTATTTAGTTCTAATAATAATCATTATTATTCTTATTCTTATAGTCATTTTGATATATAATCACAAAGCTTTTGGCCAGAAACCAGTCACAGGTTTTTTTTGCCCAAATCACGCAGCCCTAGATCGTGTAGAGATACCAAAGGAGAAAGTCAGAGTGTGGAGACAAAAACTCAGAATCCTGCAGACAACAAATGACAGAAAACCAAGTCTACAAGGGCCTGATGTTCCAAAAACACTGACGTTTGACTGACAGCTGTCTTTCTGGGAAATCACAGTGCACAAAAACAGAAATGCACAGGGAAACCTCGATACACAAAACAAGAGCTGCGAAGACAAATTCTAGCAATTCCCTTCTCCCTGTCTGAAGTTTCCAGGTTAGCAAACGAAAGCTTTGTTTTCATCCTGTGCAGACCATTCCCACAGTCAGCAAGTGAGGTAATCCAATGCCGAGCGGTCACACGGGTGGGCACGGTCTCTTTGCTCTCACAGCCGGAAGAGGAACGCACAGGAAATTCCTTACATTCCTGACAGGAAGAGATAATAACCCTCTGACCCACAGTGTAGAAAAATGCCCATCTGCAAAGAACACAGACCCCTAGCTTCATTACAGGGGTCAGAACTGGCTGTGGTCTGTGTGTTT
This sequence comes from Tor tambroides, assembly GCA_021397915.2. NCBI lineage: Eukaryota > Metazoa > Chordata > Actinopteri > Cypriniformes > Cyprinidae > Tor > Tor tambroides. Next base: position 8,041 of record JAFVLL020014849.1, on the reverse strand, counting down.
GTGAGGGGAGAGTGGCGTGAAGGAAATGGGGGAAAGGTTAAAGAAGAGCGGGATACAGAAACAGAGAGAGAGGGAAGGGCCGGGTTAAGCGTCAAACGCCCGCTCAGTTGTTGCTTTAATAATTAAGATGTTCAGTTCGTCGTGAGCAAACACAGGAGTTGAGGTGATAAACAACAAGTTCACAAATCTGTTTGCGGTTTTGTTCCGAAAGCTGATACGAAAGAGAAAAAATGAGAAAGAGATTAACTGTATACCCCTTTACACTGTATAATTTTACTCAAACAATCCAAGTTGTCGTAGTAAGCCAATTGCTGAAGTCTTCCTTCCGGCTAGTTCCTTACCTAATCAGCCAGATGAGTAGTAAAGATCCATGTCTTACATCATAGGTTTTTAAATGTTTGCATATTCGGTGTGCAGCTCACGATGTCGGTCTCAGGTCTGTTAGGATGATGTAAACCAGAGGACATCAGCGAGCCAAGACTGATGAAGGCTGATTGTCTAGTGAACTATTCCTGTCAACTATAGAAGTAAGGGTGGGAGATATACTGGTAGACATGATTAACCGGTAGAAATTTTGGACTATCATCTCTATCGCGTTTACACGCTCATGTGATTTTGCTGTGCTACGTGGTCACAAAACTTTATCGTTTGCACGTTTTTAAGCATTGCGGTTTAAAAACAAGTGATTTTAAGCCATTGAAACATAATTAGCAGCGAAAGAGAACTGATTTCTCTATGTGCACACTGTCTGAGAGACGCACATGCACATGAAGACAGTGCTTATAGAGTGTGGGAGTATTGAGTTATTTTTGCCGCTTTGTAGGCCTTAAATTGTTAAAAACACACACTTGTAAATGTCAAAATGCCCGTCTTTGCAAGTATCCTCGTCAACAGAAATTTGGGTCTTAAGTGAAAGCAAACAGCTGAGAAAGTATATTGGATCCAGGCAGCTCTTAAAGTGACAGCAGTCTAATATTCTTACTCCTGATTAAATCACTTTTGCAACTTTAATAAGGAGAAATATTTAATTTACACAGTGAAGAATATGCAGTGTTTTTATACATTTGATTACTTTATACAATGCATGCAGCATTTCTTATTTATTTGTTCTACTGTAGGTTTTTTGTCCTATTGCTTGTAAATCCTTATTTAACCACTGTTTACTGGTCTTCAGTGAGCTTGAGTTTCGTTTTGTTTTTTGTTTTTTATAATTAGGCTAGCATTAGGTTTTTGTGATACTGACAACGGTGACTAGAATAACCATATTGTGATATATATCGTTACCATGAAATAAAATTACTCATATCATGATATAAGACCCCTATGAAGAAGCATGTTTTTCATGTCTGCACCTCCTAATTCATACTAAATACATGATAAACAAAGCAACACAATCCATATTTTAATACATATAGTCAAATGTTAATTTAGTAACCACTCAGATAATTTAATTTGAAACATATTTAAACTGGAGTGGTTTTGATGGAATTATTAAAAGAATTTGCGCATAAAAATAAACTGGTCAGGCTGTTTGTTTTACTGTGCCACCAGTGCACAAAACACAGCAAAGAACTACAACAAAACATCTGTAGAAAACGTCCATAAAAATGTATATTTATAAACTTTCTAAAAAGTTAAGAATAAAGCATATTTTAAATACTTTTTTATTTATTTATTTAGAGACAATAATGCTTAAAAAAAGAAGAAAAAAAACAACGGGGCAAAAAAAATAAAATTAACTCAAGGTTTATTTTTCTCAAATAAACGTAAAAATTGTTTTAAAAATTGGGAAAAAGTTAAATATAGATGAAAAAAATTCTAAATAATATAATAATTCGGGCTGACAAGCTATTAACATTTAAATTTAATTAATAAAATGATGTGGTGTGTAATTAATCGCACATCAACATTTGGCTGATAAATTACCCCAAAACTTTAAGAAGAAATATTTTATTCAACATAGAATTTATTAGGCTACAATGGGCATGATTTTTTTCTTCAGAAGCTGCATCTGAATTGGTATTTAGATATACAGACTGCTTATTGCAGCTCAGAGGTAGCATGAATGCATTTACGCTGCAATTACAATTGCATAAATATTACATTTAAAAAATATATTTTTCCATAACTAAATTAAATTAACGCATTAAATCGACAGCCCACATATACACACAGTCCTCCTATTTCATTATATTAAATTCAAAGCTCAGGTCAAATATCTTCTATTTTACCATGGTACTGTAGACCCAGCTTCTATCAGTAGCAGTCTGTTAATTGTTTTTGATAACGAAACAAACGCTGCCTCTTACTGTGATGTCAAGTAAGCACTTGTTTGAAGCCTTACCAATGATTAGCATCAAAGTACTTGTCGTTTTGCTTTGGAGATAACTAGCATTTACGTTTGATAGCTTTGTGAGAGCACAGAGAATTGCAGCGTGCAAGCACACACATAACGTACTGACTCAAAGCATCACCTTGAGGCAGGGAGTTCCTTATACTCAACCTCAGGCTGGACCAGGTGTGTCTGAAAATACAAACATATCAAGTAAGACTGGGTACAGCAGAACTACAATTCAATGTTTCGCTCCACTGCCTTAAACAATGTCTTAACAAGAGCACCAAGTGAGAGGACTAAAAGAAGAATGATCTGTCAGGAAACTATTCATTACAATGCATTGAGTGAGACAAGGAAAGAGAGAAATGCTAGTGTTTGAAGTCTGATTATAAAAGCTGAGACACATTTAAACACTCCAATTGTCTTTTAAGCAATGTGAAAATATTAAAAACAAACAAAAAATCTGTTGACAGATGAATGTTTACAATGGAAGTCTATGGGAAACATATCGGCCCATTGTAAGTGGTTTTGTGTCAACAATTTCCCTAATATGGTTTTACAATAATCATATTTAGAATAATCAAATGTATGCAACACAAAGTCAACTATACATAAAGTTTATGAGAAATAAGGCAGACAGAAAGGCAGCCTATAAGATGCAGCTTTAGCAAAGCATCTTCTTTTCAGAAGATGACAAACAAGAACCCTATTAAACATGGCACATTTACAGTAATCTCAATGTTGGTGATATGAATTCATCATTACAAACAACAATCACAGCCTTTTGCCTTTTTCAGGTAAGACAACATTCCTTGGTGTGTATTTCACCCTGGCTTAATACAGTGTTACGTAACACACGTGTGCAGCAAAAGCAATATCACAATTTAGTGGTCCTCATACAAAGATCATAAAAAAAACATCCTGCCAAAAGTACATACTGTATCATTCAAGCATTATTCCCATAGTACAGTGGCTTTTGAAGCCTGTAAAAACTTAAAAACTATGCAGGTGTTGTGATATATAGCAGACTTATGAATTATAAGGTTACGCATAACTTATTGTTATTATAATAGTACACGTAACATGTAAAATAAAGGGTTACCAATTACGAAATAAGTTCTGGTCAATTTCAGTCACTTAAAACTATGTTAATTATAACTTGATTATTTACACAACGGTGAGAAAATTAACAGAGAAAATCCACCCAAACCAATTTAAAGTACTAATATTCAAATTCGGGTCAATACAGATAAACCAATAATATATACCATAATAAATACCATTTTATCTGAATAAAATAAATTTTAAACTTTACAATTCTTTTAAATGCTACAAATAAATTTAGGCTTCACACAACATTATGATGTACAGTATGAAAATGTTATAGCCTAATCACTAAATATTGCATTTAACAATCTTATTAAATTATTAGTGTTTTTAAAGCATAACTTAAAATGAGCATTAAAGGACGTCACTTGTAATCTAAACGTAAAAAGAGTATGAATAAATGAGCTTACATACTTACAAATGTATTCAGTGTAAATTGATATATCATGAATTTTAATTAAAATAAAAATAATAAAATAAAATAATATAATACAAATAATACAAATCTGATAAAAATATATATATATATGGTACTGCATATTGTGCATCTCTAGAAATTAGCTCTGAATTAATTTATTTTGCTTATTAAAAATGACCCCAGTGTGCACCAGTGTTATTGTAGTATCAATTAAATACTATTTTAGTTTTTGTTGATATTTTTACTTTTTCATGTTTCTGTTTTTTTCTGTTTTCATTTTAATTGTAGATAAAGTTTAGTCATTTTGCTGTGTTTTTGTTATTTTTATTAGTCTTTTAAATATGTCTGTATAGTTCAGTTTGTTTAGTTAATTATTTTAGTACTTAAACTAATTGAAAATGTTTTTTTATGATTTTAGTTTCAGTTAACAATCATAAATGTGCACTTCACTGACATATTGTAGACTAATTTAATTTAAAACTAATTTAATTTCCATGTTTAAAAATTGTACTTTCAATATTTTATCTGCTAAAAAATATTTTAAAAATTACTTTATCTACTATATTAGGACATATATGGTGGTGAAAATGTGCTGCTTAAACATGAAAATGAGCTGCTTATACACAACAAACAATAAAGCGAAAATCCAATCTTTTCCCCAAACTTTTCAGTAGTGACAGTATCGGTGGATAAAGACCTTATCTCTCATGCAAGTTTGCCATGTACCACACTGTTGACAAGACCACTCTGGACCCCGCGGCCACGTTACTGCAGCTGAAGAAACGAAGGATGTGACAGGCACGGTGGAATTAGCTGAAAATAATAAGAGAGATGTGACTATTCAACCCTGTTACACAACACATCCCACGTTGTTTTGGAAAAGCAGAGGCAGAGCAGATGAGGTGGGAGGGAGAAAAAAGACCGGAGATAGCAGATGTAGGACTACTGTGCACAATATGTTTCACGCTCTGTCTCTGTGTCGTACTGATTCTGACATTAGCATCTGATCCAGCCAAAGTCTCTCGGGACTGTTGCAAAAAGGGCACGTTGGTGACAGAGACGTGTGCCTGTAAGCTGATTTCTATGCAAATAGAAGTGTTTGGATTGACGGGTGGATTCCCCATGACTGGAATACAGATTGTCGTGTCTAAATTTGGTGGGGCGTCCCTGTTATTGAAGTCTGAGAATGTCAGTGGTCATATGCAGGTTAGTGGAGTGGTTCCCATCTGCTGAAAGCAGGTAATCATGCCGTTTCCACACACAAACATTCCCCTACAGCACTACTGCTCCACTTTATACATCTCAGGAGACAAGCTCACTGTTAAATGTAGTTCACCCTTCACTTTGAAGACTCAACAGACACTCTCTCAGATTTCATTCAGACTGGCATTGCCTTACTGACCTAGACTTTAAATATTTTATTCTGAAATGTCCTTTCACAGAGAAAATGAGAATTTTCCCATTTTTCCTATGGGAATTTTTCATTAGCGGGTGATCTGAATTTTACATTTTCAATCCCACTCTCTTATCATGTTTCCTACTGTTTCAAAGCCTCTGTCAATTAAAACGTAAATATGACGAAAATATGAGTGAGCTTGACTATAAATCCTGCTGCCACATTGTTAGTGTGTTATGAACGATTGCCAGGACGTTGCTATGCAGTTGCTAAGGCATTCTGAGTAGTTTTAGAGCATTGCTATGTGATTTCTGAGGTGTTCTAGGAAATTGCTTATTGGTCCAAATCAAAAGAAGAAAATGTGAGTGAGCTTGACCATACAAACCCTCCTGCCACGTTTCTAGGGTGTTGTGGAAGGTTGTCAGGGTGTTGCTCTGCATTTACAAAGGTATTTTGGCGTGCTCATAAACAGTTTTAGGGCGTTCTGGGTGGTTGCTTACTGGTCCAGAGCAAAAAAGGAAAATGTGAGTGGGCTTGACCAAACAAAACCTGCTGCCACATTGTTAGAGTGTTATGAATGGTTGCCAGGGTGTTGCTATGCAGTTGCTAAGGCATTCTGAGAAGTTTTAGAGCACTGCTAAGTGATTTCTAAGGTGTTCTGGAAAGTTGCTTACTGGCCCAAATCAAAAGAAGAAAATGTGAGCGGGATTGACCATACAAACCCTCCCACCACATTTCTAGGGTGTTGTGGATTGTTGTCAGGGTGTTGCTATGCAATTGCTAAGGCATTCTGGGCTGTTTTAAAGAGTTGCTATGGGGTTGCCAGGGTGTTCTGAGAGGTTGCTTATGGGCCCAAATGAAAAGAAGAAAATGTGAGTGGGATTGACCATACAAACCCTTTCGCCAAGTTTCTAGGGTGTTGTGGATGGTTGTCAGGGTGTTGCTATGCAGTTACTAAGGTGTTTTTGGTGTGCTCATAAACAGTTTCTAGAATGCTCTGGGTAGTTGCTTACTGGTTCAGATCAAAAAAAAAAAAAGAAAAGATGAGTGGGACTGACCAAACAAAACCTGCATACGTGTTTCTAGTGAGTTGTCAGTGGTTGCCAGGGCGTTACTATGCAGTTGCCAAGGTATTTTTAGCATGCTGTCATGCAGCTGCTAGGGTGTTTTGGGTGGCTGCTTGCTAGTCTGGATCAAAAGGAGAAAATATGAGTGAGCTTGACCATATAAAACCTGCCGTCACGTTTCTAGGCTGTTGTGGATGGCTGTCAGGGTGTTGCTATGCAGTTGCTAAGGCATTCTGAGTAGTTTAAGAGCTGCTATGGGGTTGCCAGGGTGTTCTGAGTGGTTGCTTACTGGTCCAGAGTTAAAAAAAAAAAAAAAAGGAAAATGTGAGTGGAATTGACCAAACAAAACCCACCTACTTGTTTCTAATGAGTTGTCAGTGGTTGCCAGGGCATTACTACGCAGTTGCCAAGGTATTTTGAGTGTTTTTAGCATGCTGTCATGCAGTTGTTAGGGTGTTTTGGGTGGTCGCTTGCTAGTCTGGATCAAAATGAGAAAATGTGAGTGAGCTTGACCATACAAATCCTGCTACCACGTTTCTAGAGTGTTGTGGATGGTTATCAGGATGTTGCTATGGAGTTACTAAGGTATTCTGAGTGTTTTAGTGTGCTCTTATACAGTTCCTAAAGTGTTTTGTGTGGTCGCTTACTAGTCTGGATCATAAGAAGAAAATGTGAGTGGGATTGACTAAACAAACCGATCTTGCTACTGGGTTCTGGATTGTTACTAAGGCGTTGCTATGCAGCTGCCAGGGTAAAAACTAAGGTTTTTAAGCTTGTTGCTATGTGGTTGCTAGGGTGCTCTGGGTGGGATAAGATCAAAAGAATAAAGCTTGAGTAGATTTGACCTTACAAAACATGTTGCTAGTGTTGTGGATGGTTGCCAGGGCATTTGGTATGCAGTTGCTAAGGTCTTCTGAGCGGGTTTTAACAAATTGTTATGTGGTTGCTAATGGGTTTTGGGCAGCAGCTTAATGGACCAAATAAAAAGAGCTTATTCACAAGTCTGTGTGATATTCTGGTCTCTAAATATGAATTGGGTCTCTTCAGCAATGTATGTCTATAGAATTGTTTTCCCATTTCATCGCCAAACAGGAAAAAAAAGATCAGTTCGAAAAATAAAACAGCAGCACACCTCTTCTCAACAATCTGCATTGTCTGAGGTATCATTCACATCTGCAGCACAAATGTGTGGGAAGGATCATGCGGCAAAGTTCAAAGCTCTAACTTTAGAAGTATGAGCTATAATAATATTGACGCTTGCCTTAGCAAGCATCTATAAAAACAGTCGATTGGAGTGTAGGAGGCTCTGTGTCTGTGAGTACTTTATCCATTCACCACAGATCTGCCAGTTTAGAATGATCTGATTCAAAAGGCAGCAGCGCTTGAAACGATGTCAACATTTTTGGTCATGTCCCAGCCTGCTTCAATGTTGTTCACTTTTGACAATCTCCTGTTCCAAGCCACTATTAACCCTCAGCTAATGGAGTGAGCTTCAGCCATTATATCCAGTTTAAGACACATTCACAGAGAGAAGCGCTCTGAGCCCAGGGGACCTCTGAATGCCCACAGAGCAAATGTCGGTAGGTCTGATACTGAGACTCTCTCGGCTGTAGGAAATGGCTGCTTCTGTTACTGTGAGAACATGTAATGTAATTATAATGGTATTGTTATAATAGACTTGAATAAGTCAACAAATACAGGAACATAAATGAAAACTT
>JAFVLL020014848.1:0-21496 GCA_021397915.2 Tor tambroides | reverse complement strand
AATCAAAATTTTCTCGGGGGAGCATACCCCCGAACCCCCCTACCAATCTCCATTTTGGGACCTCGGTATTTATAAAAACCTGCGTACGGCCCTGACCCTTACATACAAGACACCTAAAACAGATAGACAAATAAACGGTTTACAAACGGTGATTCCCTGAAAGATCGCTATTTTAAATGATCTATCGATTTTTCTCGTTCATTGTGACAACAAGCTTTCACACTCCTTCCACAACACACACGACACAGTAGCTACAGAAACTTTTCTGTGTATGAATACGACCTGACAATGATGTATGGAATTTTCCGCGAAATCCGTCCAGACAGCTCTAAAATATAATTCATTATAATCACAGTATATTGGGGTAAGTAAATAGGCTGTATTGTTTGTAAGGTGGATTTTGGCACTTTCCCCTTTAACAACATTTACTATCAAAAAGCTACTATTTTTATAATATTATTTTTTGTTTTCTGTTTTGTCCACCAGATGGCACTGTGCTAGGCTTACTGACTCGATCACCCTGCCCCCACTTTTTATTAATTTTTATTGCATATGTATCAACACCACCCACACACCCATTTTCTTTTTTTATCACTCTTAGTTGAGGCTGCAACCTCATTGAACTTCCTCAGCAGTTTAAAGTGGTTTAATGGACACCTTGACTTGAAACATTCACCTGAAAATTTCAAACAGTGAAGTTAAAGTGCCCCTATTATGGGTAATGAAAGGTTCATATTTTGGTTTTAGGAGCCCCCAACAACAGGTTGACATGCATGCAAGGTAAAAAAAAAAAAAAAAAAAAAAAAAACACTTTAATTTTTTTATAATATGCATTTATTTTTACCTTATTTGCTCAACGACTCCCAAACGATTCATTCAGTGCTTACCTTTGGCTTAACACCCGTCCATTTGTCAGATGATACTGTTTGAATTTCCAAGTAGTTCCGTCGCGTTGTGAAGGTCGTTCGTTGGTCAGGTATCTCTGAAGGTTTTATACAGTGTCCTCAACGTAGAATTAAATAAAGGACCTATCGCGGTGGTTATATCTTCAGTCTTTTGTAATAAACAGAATTAATATCTTCCGTCTTCGCGTTTGCTTGCGTTGTCACGTTAACGCCCCTCCCGCGAGCGCACGTTTATTATTATAATATAAATGATAATAATTTAATAAATATTATATACTATTATTAAATATTTGTTAAATCTATTTACACTTAAATCTATTTATCTCTTTAAATCTATTGAACTTTAATCTATTTTATTTTAAATCTATTTCATTTAATTTATTTAATTACATTTAATTTATAGATCTAATTAAATCACACATGTAAACTACTGTTTCTGTCAATGCCCCAGTGAAAAATACCACTCAAATAAATAAATAATAAATAAATCCATATAAGATTTTATATGGTCACATTGTGGTACTTTAATTAGGCCTATGTTTTTAAACATTTAAATATGACATTTTTACATTATTTTAACAACTAAATGTTTCATAAAAGTAGGCTACATGTGATATTTAAATCAGAAATCATAGGATTGCTTTGTCATGTTTATTTGTATAAAAAGTTATGTCGATTTCCTGAACCTGTTCTGCACGTTCTACAGACGTCCAAGAAAACCCTTCGCAAGACGTTCAAATTTTGAACCTCATATCTACGACGTCGTAGTTAGACGTCGAGACTGTACTGGATTTGCACGTCCAGATATGGTCCTGGGCCGACCGACGCAATTTAGACTTGATCTGCACGTCGGGCGGACATCTAATGTTTGATGGGAAGATTAATTTTTCCAAACCCCTCCTGCCTGACGCTAATGTGCAGTGATTGGTCGATTTCATTTAAAACAGTATTTGTGAGCTTTTAACGCTCCAAAAGCGGCACCTAGTGGCAAAGAATGAATTTGCATTTTCATTCAGACCAATGCGAAAATCCAAGTTTTCCCAGGTCTGCGCATGCAACAAGTGAGCGGGCAATATGCTAATATTTCATACTGACATCAAGTGTGTTTGACTTGAAGTGGCGCCGCACAGAACGATCGGTGGATGACATCAAAGTACCGCGAGAGCGTTTAGAGAGCTGATGGTTTCATATGCTTTTTAATCGCTCTCGCAGTACTTGGATGTCATCCACTGATTGGTCTGCGCGGCGCCACTTCAAGTCCAACACACCTATCAGCATGAAACAGCTTGGGATTCGTTTTAAAAATGACTCGTTTCAATGATTCAGAGTCGACTCTTTCTTTTGAGAGACAGTAACTTTATACATGGTGCACTTTCAGATTAAAAACTTTGCAGGATGTTTTCATTCACTTAGAGCTGTGTTACACACTGCATGAAAGGTAATTTTCAAAAATCCATAATAGGGGCGCTTTAAAGGAAATTTATTGGTGTTCCAAAAATGTTTCCTTACTGAAATGACAGTTAGTTTGGATTGCACTTTTGTTTTGAGAAGATGGCATTACATTTTGTGTGTGTTGCCTTTGCTAGCCTTTAGATTCTACTAATGAATTGTCAATCACCAAAATGTATTAAAATGTGTTTTTCCTTCCATCTGTTAAGAAATTTCTGGTAGCCAATGCTGACATTTAAAATCACTAAAACAAACACGCCCCAACCCCAAAAGGGTCTCACCCCTATTTTGATAGCTCCGCCCCACACATACGCAAAGCAACTTCAGCGTCCGATCGCAGGCCTTCCCGCTCCTTCAGTTCTCTCCAGCGTTGGAAAGCTGATCCGATATTTACACACGTCCTACTTCTTGCCTTATCGTAACACTGTGTCTATACCAGACTCGAGCGGCGCGGTGCGATGAATGCTGTCTACACTGGATGCGCGGCACGACACGACAACTCCGGTGAAGACAAGCCTTCTTTTGTTCCACAGACGTTTTTCTCTTTTGTTTTTTATCCGACATCTCTATCTTTTTGTCGTCGCTCGGCTCGGCTAATGTCCGTCCTGTGCACTGAGCGTTCTCTCCTCCACATCATGAGTAGACACGCCCCTTACTGCTGATTGGCTACAAGTTTGTTTTGGTACTCGGCCCGACTCAGTTTTCTAAAGCATTTTTGAAAAATTGCACACCCCACCTTTAAGTTCTTTATCCCACTTCCTGAATTCAGTTGTGTGCTTAATGTGAGAGTTCTAATATTGAAGTAATTGCTGGATGAGTATCACAGTTATCTGAGTTAAACTATCTATTCATCCTGGGTCTTTATGTAGCAGTATGTTTGGTTTAAGTTTATGGCAAAGAAATTTTCTATAAAACCATTTTTCCCCACACACAAACATATAAACTATAAACTAGTTAGAATAGTGGGTTTAAAGCCTTATTTCCCCTGTAGTTATATATTTATTATTGTGACCAGACATTTCTGGGGACAGGCCCAGATTTGGTTTCCTGTCCCTGACTGGAGCTGTCCCCGAAAATGTCCCCATTTTATATCATGTTTGTTTTACACCAACCTGCAAATACACTGTAAAAAAAAAACTGGTTATCTGAAAAATCGTGTCGTTACTAACTTCACCAACTGCCCTCTGGCTGAAAGATGAAATAGCCAAGCTGAAAGCCAACTGAACAGCCAAGCTGAACGAGAGCAGAATGCCATTATAATCAATTATCAAAAGAGACATCGATTTCAAGGTAGTCACAAACAAACTATTTATGTTAACTAGGAAATTTCCATGGTTTCCATTTCAGAAATCTGGTCTCCTCAATATTTATAGTCATTATAGTCAGTCATATTCAGACAAACAAAAATAAAATAAACTCAACTTTTAATTGCAAATGTTCTTTATTAGTATTTTAAAGCTATTTGAATAATTGTTTTTATTTTTATTTTATTTTTATTGTAAGGTTTTTTGTTGATGCAAAGAAAATAACTTTATTCAGAGAGTTTTATGGGATGATACCAAGATAAAACTACTCCTTTTCAGAGACTGGTTTCAAGATGGCCGTTCGTTTGAAGGCACATATGTAGTTTTTCTTGGCGTAACAATCGTCGTCATTCCATCTGCCAATCTCTGAAAAGGTGAGGGACAGTAAAAGATTATTATACCTTCTGCAGTGTGTCTTACCAAATATTTAACAGTCCTCACAGCAGCAACATCACTGTAATAAATCATTTAGCAAAACATTTAGTTAAAATTGAATGTGATTATCCTATAACCCATTAGTGTCTCTCTGTTCTTACCTTTCCAGTTCATCTCAATGCATTCCTCTGCGCTAGTGTATAAGCTGGGCTCACCACGTGTCCATATTTGAAAATCCCAGAAGGATCCATCAAGCCAAAAAAATGTACCAGTCTGAGAGAATGAGAAGGAGATTTTAAAGAAGAGGAAATAAATAAAGAAAGACAGAAAAGGTGTTTGTAAGGAGAAACTTTAGTGCATGCATGTTATTGGAAAAGAGGAAATAACAACAACGCAATAATTTGTCTTTGCCCTCCCTTTTTGTGAACACTTCTGTCTTTTTTTACCTTAAAAAATTCAAAGCCTCCAATCCAGATGCGCAGGTTTTTTGGGTTAAATTTGCCCACAATGCGGAGCAAGAGATCATTATGCTCTTTACTATGCACTGACACCAGGTGTGCACCAGGGGCTTTGGCCCTACAGCTGAACTGGATATGAAAATGGAAGAACATTTAATGACTACACATTATTTTTTGTTGTTGTCTTTTACACATTACATTTAAAACAAATCCTACCTCGGCATCAGTGAAGTTGAGAGGCTTGTTGAAGTATTTGACACAGTGCCTGCCCATTTTGTACCAATCAGTGAAGCCGTACACATTACACGATTCAGGCATAGGACACCGTGCAGTGACATTTGTACGGCCCGCAACAAACCCTAAATGACAGAATCACACATTTGAGCTCTAAGAATTTTATAAATATGATATGTAGGTAGTATTTCTTGCCTGTTTGAACGTTAAACTTGAAATTCATCAGTCTGGTTATACTATTAATACTAATGAATACTATTAATACTAATACTGTCAATGTGTACTCAAAGCAGGTCATCTCAACAAATACTCTATAAACCTTATGCACAAACTATATGGTCACATGCTTTTTGTTAACAACATCTGGTTTACCATTAATTATTATCAGGGATTCATTAAGGAATGGGTGTGAAGGAATGGGTAAAACCTTGAAAATTTAACATAAATATATTTTAGTATGAATTAAATATTACCTTTCTCCATTGTTAAGAAGTTTCTACTCCCAAAAAGGAGAGTCATCAACAAAATGCCAGTAGATCCAGATTTGAACTATGAAAATAGAAACATGTTTTTTATTCTGCATTCCAATTAATGTCAATCAAACTGCAGTTGGCTTGTTTTGATTAAATAGTAATAAAAAAAAATACAGCTAACACAATAAAACCATGATAACACACAAAAAAATCATGATTTTTGAAAATTAAAAAAAAAGGAGTTATCTGGTTTTGCAAAATATATATAGAAAAACACTTACCATTGCAGTTCTTCCACTTTTGTTGTATATCTGTACTCTCAGTAACTCTTGGACCAGTCTCACCTAATTTTATACCTTTTCATTTTCACAACTCCTCCTTTTCTCTCACTTATCTTTATCTTCAGGGTGTGTATATGACGTCACAACACAGAAAACAGCTTTTTCATTTAGTGCCTGAATTACTACTTCATTTATAGTTTATTGTAATTCATAATTTAATATATTTAATATATCTTACTCTTACAAACACTAATGTATCAGGGTGCCAAGCCATAACTCATTCTGTCACTCTCACACACTTAACATTCTCCTTTCGCATACATACATTTCTACTCTTACACAATTACGCTTACAGTGTCCTTTCACATTCATATATTTCTACTCGTACACACTTACATTCTCCTTTCACATTCATATATTTCTACTTTCCCACACATAAATTCTTCTTTGGCATGTTTCATACACGTAACCTTTCAACACATACATTTATTCTGACTTTCATGCATTTATATTTACAATTCAACACATTCTTTATTTTTATATTCTAACTCATATACACATATTGTTACTTTCTTTTTTTTTGTATCCATTACTTCCTCTTTAAGTCACTCTCAAACCAGGAAAAACATATGCAAGACTTGCTCAGCTCATCCTAACACAACTATACAATTATGCTATTCAAAGTCATGCTATTCGATGTTACTCAATTATGCTACTTGTTCTACAGATCAGTTATGGTACAGATTTTGATAGTGTTGACAGGGCCCCGGTTGGGCCAGTGGTTCAAATTTTTTACTTGCCCCGGCAAAAATTTCACAGGGCTTGCCACAATAAATCAATTAATAAATATTAAAATAACAAAGGATGGTTAATCAATGATTTCACATACATGCACTAAAATGGGCTGAAACTATTTCAAACACGTTTTGATCTTTCATTGTAAACACATATTGATAAAAAAAATTGTACGGTGATTTCAGGAGCGTCAGAAAAAACCCACTCTAAAACAGAGGGAAAGTTCCAGGAAAATTTCTAATGAAAACTGCTGACACAGATATAGGAAACACAGGTGATAACGTACATAACCATGCATCTCTAAAACCTAAAAACGTAAATTCTGATATATAAAAAGGCATAATTCACCCGAAAATGGATTCAGGGTTTGTGTGCTGTGCACAGCATCTGAGTTCTGTATTGAGTTCTTTCACCTCTTCTTGCACTTGAATGATTTAAAATCACTTGAAAGATCACACAGGCTTAAAAATGTGTGCAAATGGCAAACTTTTGTGACAACGCAGCAGTGGACTGAACCGGCCAGTGAGAGATCGGTCAACTGGCCCGAGTGTCACACTGGCTGAGGGCTAACGGCCTATCGGGCTGTCTTAATTTTCGAGCCCTGGTTGATCCCATTCTTGAGTTTTGGAAATAATATAAGGATATTGCTAACCAAAACCTGCAACCTCCCACTTTATTCACGTCCTAAATTGTCACATAAGTGGAAAAAACAAATCCATAGACACTTAAGTCCATCTCCCAACACTGAGGAGGCTGCACCCTCGCCCTCATTCACAACTCACTCAAGGGACGGGGCCAAAAATGTAACCTTTTCACGATGATAATATTCTTTAAAACCCAAATAGCTTGCTGAAATACTTCTGCGGCCACCTTATCTACTTCAGCCATGCTGATCAGGACCTGTCCTGAACGTAACACTGATCGTACCTAATCTGCCTTCCATTTACATCTTGCAACTTCTGTTTCCGCTAAAATCTCTCACACATACATTCTTCTCTTGCATACACATATTTTCTTCAGACATACATGCATTTTCTTCTTACATACATTTCTTATTTATAATATAAAATGTATAATTTTAATACATTTGCAAAAGACCAAAATGCATAAATGTGTGTGTAAAATATATGAATATAAGAGGAAAATGTAAGAATTTGTGCATTACAATATGCGAATATGAAGGCAAAAATTACTGTGAAAGGAGAATATAAGTGTGTGAGAGTTGAAATATATATATGCATAAGGAGAATATAATTGTGAAATGAATTATGGCTTGAACTAATGTAATGAGAGGTACAACTCAACCTATGCATCCACATTTCATTGGAATGAAGCAATAAATGAACCGATCGCTGGAAAAGTGTCCTAGTGGGCATATTATTATTTATCTTTTTTTTTTTTCTTTTGTGAAAAGATGGGGGATTTCCTTTTGGTTGAATATTTTCTTAACACATAGATATAAATAAAACTGTGCAACTATTATATATAAAATGTATCATATGGAAGTAAATTAATGACTAAAAGTTTCTGAAACAAAAAAATGTGTTGAATTGCAATAATTGAAAAGAAATGCATTGCATTAACAGTGCTTGCATTTGAATGCACTGTATTTTCAGGGCTTGCATTTTGGGTGGCTGAAATTCAACATAATTATTTAAGCTGTGAATAACAGAATAGAAAAAAAAATCACATTTTAAAAACACATTTTCTCTCTCTCTCTCAGTTCAAGACAATATGTGCTTCACTGGCATGACAAATGTTACAATGTATTGCCAAAGAATAGTGTTTACATTGAATCTAGAATATGTATTTAAAATAAATAAATAAATAAATAAATAATAATACATGCAAGTATATACATTAAAAAAATAGAACAAATCAGCATTTTTGAATTCTATGAACAATTTTAAAATTCAGTGTGGTGTGTGCTGCATGTGTGTGTTTGTGGGTGCATCACTGATTTGTTGACTCCTCTCTCTTTTTGTGACAGGCATCAATGTATCTTGCTGCTAGTAAAATAAAATCTCTTTTTCCCTAATAAATACTGAAGTTGTGTTTTATTGTTTAACATTTTGAAGTCAAGGCAAAGTATTTCAAATTTTGGATAAAAATTTCTTTCTAATTTCTTCATATAGTTAGGGCAGCTGGTGAGGAATTGTTGCTCTGTCTCCACTTCTTCATGGTTACAGTATGAGCATCTCTCATACTGTAATACATCTCATATCATATAATATATCATAATATATCATACATCTCTCGTGCACTTCATGGTTACTCACTCTCTCTCTCTCTCTCTCTCTCTCTCTCTCTCTCACACACTTTCTCTCTCACACACACACACACATTTATGAGCTTGTTTACCCGTGGGGACCTCAATTTAGGTCCCCACCATGACACAAGTCCCCATGAGTCTGTGTGTATTCAGGTTTAAGTCCCCACCAGAATATAAAAACAGGTACACACACACACACACACACACACACACACACACACACACACACATACATTAAAAAAATCATTAATCAATATTCACTTTCCAGACTCTCCAGAACATTTCCAAAATAGTTCTGTTTAACATAAACATCTAAAATATACATTTTATTTCACTTTACAGATTCACTTATACAAAACAAATGGTTCAAATTTGCCAGCATTGCAATGCATTATTCCTCAACAACTGCAATTTAACATTTGACTTTTTTTTCAGACACATTAATTCATTAGTCATCAGTCATTAATTTACTTCTAATGTATCTAATTGTTAAAATGTGATCTTAGTTGGACTATCTTGTAAGATTTAGGTTTGCTGTCTATCATTAAGAGCCAGATTGACTAACAGCCTGCTCCAACGCAAACACTCTTCTGAGATTTAAAAAAAAAAAAGACTTTCGTCAGGATTTACTTATTTTTGCAATTGAACATATTGCATATGCATAGATGCAACATTTACGGGAGGAGAGTATTCAATTGTCGCTCTGGGACTACTTTATTAGACAGTACATTGTAAATTGCTCAGAGAGGGGCATATGGTAAATGACAAGTGTCTGAAAAGTTACTAATTTACCACACCAGACAATGAAACACTACATCTTGAGGTTACAAATACAGTTTGGACCTTTCAGTATCAATCCAGCCAAAGTTGCTGCATTTCACAATCTGAATGCTTCATAGACTTGGTTACATTACACAACTTTTAGCTAATCAGATATCTAGTGTAGATTGTGTACATTTTAGCATAGGGCGGCAATATAAAATGTGAACACAGTGTAAAAGTTTTCTATTAACTTAATTTTTAACAAGATCATTTTATTTCACAATCATTTTTTCGAATCATTTTTCCACGTTTTACTGTCACATCTTACTTTCAGAGTTATTTCTAACACATGAAATGCCTTTGAATAAAATGCAGCCTCATGATAACACAAAAGCTGCATTTATTATACAGTATTATGCTGCACAAAGCATTAGTTCATCTAATTTCTGGTTCACTATTGCAGATGGATAACCAAATTGCAGAAATAGTGTGTATGCTATAAACTCTGTCCTGTTTACTTTCCTTTTTAGATGCTTAAATATATATTTACAGCAAAGTTAATGTGAAAATAGAAATTAACATTCTTGGACCATGTTGTATGTTTAGCTGGTCTACAGGATGATGAATACGTCATTGACCATTTGAAAGCCAGCTAAATTTAGAGCAGACTTTGGCCTGTGTTCGTATTAAGCTACAGATGCATCATAACACTGTGCATATACGTCATTCAGGGGGTGTACTTACTAAGAAAGGACACTGACTCAAACAAAAACCAACAGTGGTGGTTGTTCCATCAGCAACACACTGAAATAGAGGTATATGAACAGACTAAATAGCTGTGTTTCACTTGCTCACTTCATTTCAGCTGAAGTTCATTTCACTTGACAAAATGTGCTCCTTTTGAATCTGAACATCTTGCGAAGTCATGAAACACTGACAGAATTTGAGTATATTGTATAATGTGTATATTAGAGGGGTTTGAGGTACTGTATGAGGACATAAAATACTTTTGTTTATAAATATAAGTAACCATACTTTCATTTAATATACACTAGTACATAATATATCACATGTTTACATAAATATTAATTTATTGTAATTTAATTAACATAAATAGTCATATATGAAACACCTAAACTGAACGATAAATGCCTGTTGCGATTTTTAATTTGAAATTTGACATAATTTTTAAGTCTATATAAGAGGTGTCTTTGTTTATGATTTAGCTTGTAAACATGATGAACTATTGCATCTCACATACTTTATACTCGATTTAACAACCACAGTTAAATTCAATAAAAACACCAGTATCCCAGCTTATTTTTCTCTGCACTAATTTTAGCAGTATTGGCATGATGTGCAATGACTGGTGAGTCAATTTCCCTCTCCACTCCTTCAGATTGGAATCTAATTGAACAGGGTTGAATACCCTGTGAAGTCCACTATGCAGGACACTTCCGTTTGATTGAAATGCCCCTTATGTCTATCCCTTGCCTTGTTTACATTAAATATGCTGTCTTACCCAAAATAAGGTCCATATCTCACAGGTCATTTTTTAACATCAGATTATAAATCGCTGCTAGATCTGAGAAAAAGGACACTTCCTCAAAGATTATTACAGCACACTACAGACATTAACACGCTCTGGTCAGATAGAGAAATTAAGACACTACACAAGCTACATGCATCCAATAATCCATATAATCGGACTGATGGCTCAAACTCACAAAAAAGCTTTCATGTAAACATTACAGTTGATCCTATTAAGGTCGATCCAAATGTAATTTGTTGAAAGGGGTGGAGTAGATCAGAAATAATCAACAGAAATAATCAACAGGAAAAAAGTTCTTATTGCAGCGACTGGTCACTACATATGTATAGTGAGTTTTGTTCGGAATACATGCAATACGTATGTAAAACAATATGTGAATTGGACTGTAACATTTAAACTGAAGTTTTAGAATCTGAAATCGGATTGGAATTGTGAAGGAAAGTTTAATTTTAGTCATTTTTAAATTAATTATAAAATCAGTTGATCATAATTAATGAAGAACCCTTCTTTTTTTTCAGCAGGCCTAACCTTATAAGTATGTTTTAGGGAACAGAAATGTCCTAACCTTGAGTAGTTTTAAACATGAACAAGACGTCAATACGTGATTTGATGAAAAAGTTGAAGTAATCAACTAATGAGAGGGGGTTATTGATTTGCCACATATAGGGAACCAATCATATTAGAGGAGAATGATGTAATGTGATATGATGTTACCTTTGCTATATACCTTTCTTATATAAAGTGTTGTATCCTTGTTGCTGGGTGATTCTCTGTGATTGGTATGAGATCCTCCCGGGTGTGATTAACGCATATTCGAAAGGCATTGTATGGAGTCTGTCTGTTACTTCTGCGCAGCAGGGTTACTGGAACACTAGAGATAATATTGTTGCCAATTGATAATGCTGATTTGTTCAAAAAGAGGTGAGATGTCGTCTGACTCAGCAAACGTTGCCAGTAGACATGCTAGAGTATAAATTGGTATGCGTCACCAGCAGACGCATTGGGGATATCACCAGTAGATGAGACCCCAAGTAAACTTAAGTCAGGTGCGTAGGGTAGTTTCTACCACAATTTTTGGCTGCTTACTATGATTTTCCGCAAAGAAGAACTGGCTTATTAACAAAATGAGGAACTGCTGTGGTAAAGATAAAACACCTGAGATTAAGGGAGCACAGAAAGAGATTGGTAGAAAGTGGAATTTAAATGAAGAATAGATTGTCTCCAAATACAACTATGCTCAAAATACCTGAATGGTCAATTTGATGTTTGTGGTACTTTGAGTGTTACAATTCTAGGTGAAACCAGGTACCACCTCGAGCAGTTGCCTCCCAAGAAGGCGTTTGTTCAACAAATGGGAGTGGGAGTAGGGTTGTCCCGCACATTGCATATTGTGAAAATGTCCCGCATTTTCATCACTCTGTTGATTTTTAATTGTCATTTGTGACCCTGGACCACAAAACCAGTCATAAGGGTCAATTTTGGAATTGAGATTTATACATCATCTGAAAGCTGAATAAATAAGCTTTCCATTGATGTATGGTTTGTTAGGATAGGACAATATTTGGCTGAGATACAACTATTTGAAAATCTGGAATCTGAGGGTGCAAAGAAATCAAAATACTGAGAAAATCACCTTTAAAGTTGTCCAGATGGAGATCTTAGCAATGCATATTACTAATCAAAAATTAAGTTTTGATACATTTACGGTAGGAAATTTACAAAATAGCTTCCATGGAACATGATCTTTACTTAATATCCTAAAGATTTTTGGCATAAAAGAAAAATCAATCATTTTGACCCATACAATATATTTTTGGCTATTGCTACAAATATACCCCAGCGACTTAAGATTGGTTTTGTGGTCCAGAGTTATATATTAAGAAAACGTGCGTGCGTTCTTTTGCCTTTTTAAGGAAGCTTTTTTATTTAGGCCTATTCTTTTTGCGGCGTATATTTCACCTATATTTAACAGCGCTTCGTCAGAAGTAACCCGCCTCACACAAATACAACATCCGTTTTTAAAAATCCTATCCAATGGTTGAAAATAAAGCAGTAAACACAGTCACAAAGAGGCTGTGACGGCTGTCAATCAAAATGTGGAGTGGGTGATTCCCTGTTCCTGTCAGAATACAAACTTGCCCGTGTTCCGGATAATTCGGTAAAGTAAAAGCTATTTTACAAGGCGTAATAATGGCAACAAAAAATAGAAAATGTTTTTATGTTATGTTGCATTGTGGTGTAATGCTGTTTTCTAGAAGGGACTAAAGGGCGAAGTATTTTTACTAGAGCTGGTAAGCGATTAAAATTTTTAATCTAATTAATTACATGATGTGGCGATTAATTAATCACAAATTAATCGCACATCAAATTTGGCTGAGAAATTACTCCCGAAAGATAAAAGTCATTGTTTACAAAAAGTAGCTTCATCAAGAAATATTTAGTTTGATAAAATTTATTGCATATACTCTTTTGGACCATGAGGGTGGAGTAAATGATGACACAATTGTCATTTTTGTGTGGGTGAACTATAGGCTACCTTTAATAATATACTTTATTAATTTTCTTATTATTACTATGGAAATATGAAATTATTTCTTTAATGAAATGATAGTCTAAATAATAAACTAAAGCTGCCAGTAGGTGGTAAATGTCTTAATGATTAAGTCATCGAGTCATTTATTCATTCATTTAATTCGTTCAAATGCAAATAACCAATCCAACATTGTCCCACACAAACTAGCAATTGTCCCACATTTGGTTTGTTTGGTGGTGGTCACCCTAAGTGGGAGGCAGTGACACTCTATGAGAAACAAAGAAAAGGAGAGGAGGCCACAGCTGATGTGCAAACCTAAAAGTGGAAACAAGATGAGGACGACATGCAGGCATTGAGTAGTAAGCCCCCCTCATAATGCACCGCCAAGTCAAAAGGAGAAGTTGCTCAAGTGGCTGGAGGTTCCACAACACCTCAAGAAGAGGAGGAAGTTGAAACAGATAACAGAAACTGATAATGAGACAGATTAAATTTACAAAGAGGTAAAAAAAAAAAAACTGTTAAATGAGGCCATGACTCCTGAACTTAAAGCACCTCTCAGTCAAGTGTTTAAAGGGGAAAGAGAAAAGCTGGAAAGCCACCTCTTACACACCCAATGAAAACTATCTCTCTACGACTGGGGCAAAATCTGAAGAAGCTTGTAATTTACCTGTGCTCTTTATTAGGGCAGTAACAAATGTTGATCTCACTTATAAACCCAGAAGTCGAGACTGGGCTGCCATTTTCAGTGGAAAGCTGGGCCTGAAATGGACAGAGATCTGTGGAACAGGCTGAGAGGATGCTTTCAACCCTGCATTGCAGCAACTGGATGAAGGAGGAAAAGAATCTCAGGAGTGAAGAGCTCAGTGGACAGCAATGTTTGAGAGACTGAGGTTGGATTAGCTACAGCCTGACTGGGGAGCCATGCAACACCAAGCAAATGAAAGGTGAAACGGTCACTGCTTATCATGCGTGATTGAAAACTGTTGTTGATAAATGTGCATTCCTTCCAGAAGGAACTGACAACACAGGCGTCCTGAAACACCATTTTGTCAATAGATTGCTTCCAAACATACAGAAAACTGTGAGGCTTACATGTATTGGCTGGGAAGCGTAGAACCTGGAAGTGGTGTTGTTGTAACATGCTAAACAAGCTGAGCAGAATGAGGAAAAGAGGAATACTGAGAGACAAAAGAAGCTGGAAAATGTCCAGTGTATGTTTTATCAGTTCAATTTTTATCTGATATTATTGTAAAAAACTCTCTCTGTTCTAGAACGTTATTCTCAACCATTGACTCTGTTCTTAATCCCTCTGCTAAGTCCTCCTCTGTTATCTCTTCTCTTGAGTGTGAAAAATTTCTCAACTTTTTTTCTAACAAAATCAAGACTACTCAAGCTCAAGTGTTTACCTCGACACAACCTGTATCTGATCTTTCCTTCTCCTGTACGCAATAGAGTGAATTTGTGCTGGTTTCTCTTCAGAAATGTAAAGAAATCATTTTAAAATTGAAACCTACTTCTTCTCCTCACGACATTCTTCCTTCACGTTTTCTAAAACAGATCTTCGATACAGTCGGTCCAGACATTCTATGTGTTATTAATAATTGTCTGTTGACTGGGACAGTCCCAGCCTGTTTCAAACTCGCTACTGTGACCCCGATTCTTAAAAAAA
Organism: Tor tambroides; assembly: GCA_021397915.2. Taxonomy (NCBI): domain Eukaryota; kingdom Metazoa; phylum Chordata; class Actinopteri; order Cypriniformes; family Cyprinidae; genus Tor; species Tor tambroides. The sequence continues at coordinate 6,434 of JAFVLL020014848.1, read as the reverse complement.
ATCACTTGACGCATCAATATATGCAAACTATAGACCCATCTCTAATTTGCCGTTCTTATCAAAAATTATTGAAAAAGCTGTTTTCATTCAATTGCAAAATTACTTGCAAAGCAATTCCATCTCTGACATCTTTCAATCTGGCTTTAAAACCCTGCACATCACTGAGTCTGCGCTCTTGAAAGTTTTTAATGATATTTTATTGACCATGGATGCCGGTGATACTATGGCATTAGTGTTGTTAGATTTGAGTTCAGCTTTTGACTTTGTGGACCACAGGATTCTTTTATCCCGGCTTGAACGTTCAATCGGCATTTCTGGTACAGTTTTGAAATGGTTTCAATCTTTCCTGTCAAATAGAAGTTTCTCTGTTAGTTTAGGTGCCCTTTCATCCTCGATGGCTCGACTTACTTGCGGTGTACCCCAAGGATCGATCTTAGCACCATTGTTATTTTCGCTGTATATGCTACCTCTGGGATCTATTATGAGTAAATTTGGGGTATTGTACCACTGCTATGCAGATGATATACAACTCTATATACCCATAAAATGTAATGATACCTCAGCATTTAAAAGACTGGAAGCCTGTCTGCAAGAAATTAAAGTGTGGCTTACAAATAACTTTATGTTACTCAATGACGACAAAACCCAAATCATTCAATTTGGGCCAAAAGAGCACTCAGGTGGAAAATCCATTGACCTTGGCGCACTTACTGCATATCTTACCTCAGATATCAAGGATCTTGGTTTCCACTTTGATAACAATCTCAAATTAGATAAATTAATACAATAGTTAGTACCAGTTTTTATTATATTCGTCAGTTAGCCAAAGTCAAACCTTTCTTAAACAGGAAAGGTTTTGAAACTGCTATTCACACTTTTATCTTCTCACGTCTCGACTACTGCAATTCTTTGTATGTTGGGTTACCCCTCTCTTCCATCTCTCGCCTTCAAATGGTCCAAAATGCGGCCACCCGCCTACTAACAGGAAGTCGCAAACGAGACCATATCACACCAATTTTATGTACACTGCATGGCTACCAGTTGGATATCGAATCGACTTTAAAATTCTGCTATTTGTCTACAAAGCTCTTAACAACTTAGCTCCTAGGTATCTTTCTGACTTACTCATCATCTACAACCCGGCTAGGTCACTCAGATCCCAAGATGGCCATCTTTTGCGAATACCACGGTCTCGCCTGCAACACAGGGGCGACAGAGCCTTCACAGTAGCTGGTCCTAAGCTATGGAACAGCCTGCCACTATCTTTCAGAACTGCCTCCACGTTAGCCGAATTCAAATCTAGGTTAAAAACGCATTTTTTTTCTTGTGCTTTTAATTCTCTGTAATGCATATGTGTTTACTTGTTTTTATCTTTGTACTTTATTTTTTACTTTGTACAGCACTTTGGCCATCAAAGATGACAATTTAAACATGCTCTAGAAATAAATAAATTGAATTGAATTGAATCAGTTCAACAATAACCAACCCTTAAGAGATGAAATTGAGTGGCAGAAAGGAGGCAGAGGAAGTTGCCAGGAGAAGTGGATGCAAAACACGACTGGAACTAGATGCAAGAGGTGTGGACGAAGAGGGATAAAGACTGCCCAAACAACCCCTACCAACAGTAATCACCATACAACTCTGCAGCACCAACACAACTATCCACAACAAAACAGCTATCAAGTCAAACTAGGCTGGATTTGGCATAGTGAAGGTTATTAATAGATTATCTATACTGACTATGCAGAGTTTTCTGGCAAAGAAGTAGGAAGCAGGGCACAAGGTGTCTAAAAAGAAATTTTGATCAGTAAAGCAACAATATTGGTGACTCAATTTCATTTAAGGTAAATCAATATCCAATAAAAATAATAATTCCAAATTCCAAACCTTTGAAATCGAAAATGCTGTCATCACCAGGGGTATGAGATGGGAATGTTTTGGTTTTGGCCATGGATCCAAGATTGTGTGGAGATCTCCAGCCTTCTTCTAAGTAGCTCATGAGCAACAACAAAAAGTTCTATCAATGCCAGGGAATTGTTCACTCCACCATTAAGGAACAGCAAATGTGCTGTTGTGATCTTAGGGAAAAAGTTTTGGATTATGGATTCTAACATCTGAGTCCAAACCTCAATTTAAACTACACTTACACTGCAGAAAGTAAGGGAATCAAGGGTGTGCTAGTACGACCCACTGCCCATTGGAATGGCAGGCAAAGAGTCACCCAGGTGAAAATTGAACGTCCATGGGGCTAATGAGAAAATCAACACACCTGGAAGATGTGGACCAATGGTTAAGCGTAGCAGAAGAATCCATTTGTGTAATGTTTTTTGATGATTTTAGTAGATTTAATCAAACTAGGGCTGGATATTGATATGGGTCTCATGATTTGATTAGTTGTCTGTTCATCTGAAAACATTTCAGGTAAAAATAAAATGGAAAGGGGAAATTCTTAATGTTGTAAACTACAGGGACTACCACTAAGTACATTACTGTAAATATAATATATAATGTTATTGAAGAAACTTGAGTTTTAAGATCCTAATACAGATATTACAATCATAGATGCTACAGTTTTAATAGCTGCAACTCTGTGTTGCTTTGTGACAGGTAATTTCTTTTCCTCATATTAGTCTTCACAGTGATATGGTGTTTGTTCCAGTAAAAATTAATACTGAATGGAAATTTGTAATTGCTAAAAGTCCCTAAGAATAATCTCAGCTTTCCTATATTGAAGTAATATATATGTATCATAGTTTTTTATGGCTTTTATGTCGCTTAGAACATGATATTTAGAAAAAGACATAGTGATACTTAAAGATGAAGACATTATTTTGTATTTCAGCAGGAATGATAAGTGTGTGATAAGTCACTTCACCAGACCAGATCCGAATATTCCCATACAATCCAATTGAAGCTTGCAATCCAGGGAAAAAGAAAATTTGGCTAATCCTGGAAAAAACTGTGCTATTGGTTATGGAAAGGACAACCATTTTTGTAAGAACTCTTTAGAGTTGTGAGATTATAATATAACCTGAAAATCGACCGCCAAGTTATGTAGGGGGCAAAAAACTAAAACTTAGACAAAGTGAAATGTGACCAAATCATGTTACACTAGAAATACGAATCTGGACAGTTCTGAGTAGCAGTTCCCAGCAGAACATAAAGTAATTGCTCATATAGTAAAATTTCTGAAAATCTTTCTTAATTTGCGAAGTGGTTATAGATTCAATGATCTGGATCAACAAATCCATTATGAACTATTCTGCTTCTCCAAAATTATCCAAACTGACTCTTAGTTTTAAAAAAGAGGCTTGTTCATTGGTTTACTCTGGAAAAATAAGATTGTAGAGGTAGGTAATTAAAGATTTAATGCCATGTAATGCTATTCTCATGGCGAGAGCTGTGTTACATAGACTGACATCTTCATTTGCAGCAGTATCAGCTTGCTTATTTCCTCATAGACCAATATGACCTGAAAACCAGCAGAAGATAATACTAAGAACTGGCTCCATAAAAGGATTGTTATAGCAATTTATTGAGTTATTCAATTTTTAATTTTCCATTGCTTGATTTTGACTATGTAAAATATGATCAAATTATTCTGTTATGCATTTTGAAAACTCTAGATAGAGTGTTAAGACAAGATGGTATGTGTATGTTGTAAAACTTCCATTCCATCTTAGGATGCTGATGCTGATGGAAAGAATATGGCTAACATGAAAATTATGAGAGATATCTAATGGGATTAAATCCCAATTTATCAATATACTTACTGAGGTGTCTCCAATGTGGAGCACTGTGCATGTTAATCATCACTGTAAAAAAGTAAAGTCTTTGTGCTGCCTTTAAATTTTAAGTTTAGTTAACATCGATTTGATCTGGAAAAGCTATTCTAATCTAAATTTTAATATGTGATAGCTAAGGGCCACACATACTTTGCCAGTAGGCCCCAATGCAACTTTGCAACTATAATTTGACCAGGGAGAAACACAGATGGAAAACCACTACAATGATGACCTCGGGAAACACAATAGGTTTCTACAGCTCCTTCTAGTGGCTGATGTGAGAATTGTAATAATGTGTTAAGAAATATATGTAAAAGTAGGCTACTGTGAAAAAAAAAAAAAAATAGATAAAAGCATATTTCCCACAAATATGTATTTATGCAGTATGTGAAGGTAATCTCTAATGGTCCAGTCAGTGCAATACATAAACAACTCATTATTTTAATTACAATACAATTTTAATTAATTTGAAAACATTGTATTTTCACAATTTTCAGAGGTTTCATGTAATTGTACTCTGATTAAAAAAAAAAGGTTCAGTCTAGGCCTAAAGTCTGAGTCAAAGCTGTCATCACTTTGAAGCCACACATGTAGTTTTTTTTCACATGACAAGTGTCGTCATTCCATTTGCCAACATCTAAAAAAGTAGAAAAATTTCAAACCAACAGAGAATGAATAATCATTATAGGTTATAAATTATGTTATAGTAGTCATGCTATGATATTACCAGTAAATAGAATAATTGGTAAAATGGTCAAACGAAACCCTTACGATTCCAGTTCATTTCCACACAGTCTTCTCTGTAGCTGAAGACATGGTTGGGCTCACCAGGTGTCCAAATTTGATAGTTCCAGGACGAACCATCAGTCCAGATGAATCTACCAGACTGAGAGAGTGACACATTTTAAGGAAAATGTTTTTGATAAATAAAAAATGGGTAAGTGTCTGTCTCATTTACCTGAAATAACTCAAAGCCTCCAATCCAGATGCGCAGGTTGTGTGGGTTTAACTTGATCACAATGCAGAGCAGATCACTATTAGCCTTTGAGTTATGCACTGACACCAGGTGTCCACCAGGGGCTTTGTTTCTGCAGCTGAACTGTGCGAGAGGAGCAATAATGTCAATTCAAAAGAAAATGTGGAAAGAATAATTTGGAGAATGTGAGCATGTCATTTTGTCCCACTGAAACTACTTACCTCAGCTGCAGTGAAGTTGAGAGGGCCGCTGAAGTATTTGACACAGCGTGACCCCACTTTGTACCAGGTCTCATAGCCAGTCATTGGACATGCTTTAGGCAGAACACAGCCTGATGATAGACTTGTATGTCCAGCAGCTTCATCTAAATGACAACATTACGCCCCAAATTTATCCTGCCCTCTTAAAAATAAAGCTTTCAAAAGGGTGTTTTCACAGGGGTGCTATAGAAGAAGAATTTTGGGCTCCCCAAAGAACCTTTCAGTTATTTTTCTTTTCTAAGGAAAAATATTTAATCATTCAAAGAACATTTTGTGCAATGGAAAGGTTATAAGCATGGATGTTAAAAGTTCTTCATGGAACCATCAATGCCAAAAAAAGAACTTTTTTTTAAGGGTGTTGCAGTTAAAAAATCTATTTCTGTTTATTGCATGACATATATTTTTGTAAATGAAATAAAAGTTCAACATCACCTTTCTCCATTGTTAAGAAGCTACCACTTCCAAAGAGGAGAGTTACCAATAAAAATCTGAAAGACTCCATTCCTGCTACACTGTGAAGGAGAAAACATTTTCAGTGGAAGCTTTCTTTTTCTTTTTAATTTCTAATTTATTTTTATAAAATTGGATTTTTAAGATTTTTTTTTCTGTTCATTTATTTATTTATAATGTTAAAATAATACATAGTTACCCAAGCTTTTCTAGTTGCAATAATGACAAAATATCTCATGGTTTCTGGATACAAGAAATGCATTTTGGAAAAGAGGACTTACCGCTGCAATCCTTCCACTCTTGTCTTCTATGTTCCCTCGTAACGTTTAGTTTGTCTTAAGTCTGTCGCTGTATTCTTTTCACAACTCCTCCCTTTCTATAACCAGGGTTATTATAGTTAACTAGAACTAAAACTAAAACCATTAAAAAAAATCATCATAAAAAACTGAAATAAAATAAAATATAAAAACCCTTCAGCTTCAATTTCAGCTAGTTGCAGCATTTCTCATTTTCATTTAATGTACTTAATGTACTAAAAAAAACTAACTCTTTTAAGAACAATTTAAAAGAAAACAAACTATAAGAATAGAAACTAACCCAAAATATTAATGAATATATAACAGTATCTCAAATAATACTGTCTCTAATTCAGCCTTCAGTGTGTTTAATGGAGTCTCACATGGAAGCTCACGCATGGCATGCATTTTCATTGTACTGCAAAAAAGGGTATATAATACAAATTAACTATGGATTAGATTGACTAAATTTAGACATGTGAATGCATTTTGGTCACGTTAGACAAAGACTTTTAACATACTGTAATTGTTCAACATAATTAGGAAAGCTTGTTCCTTTACCACACTAGACCGTTATACCACACTAGACCGTTATACCGTTATGACTGTAGAGCAGGGGTGTCAAACTCAGTTCCTGGAGGGCCGCAGCCCTGCAGAGTTTAGTTCC